>WUQG02042180.1:0-10626 GCA_011317285.2 Androctonus mauritanicus | reverse complement strand
GGAATGCAACTCGAACTTTCTCGAGTTTTGACGTCATCCGTTCGAGCTGTTCGAACTGAGCTCAAGCACAACCCTACTGATACGCCACTGACTGGCACAAGGGGAGCGGAGATCGTTTTGTATTGTGACTGGTTTGGGTCACAATACAAAACGAGATTCCTATATTGAATCGCATTCAAAAAAGTTTGAAAAACGCTGAATTAAACCAATTCTGAAATCTAGAACCAATAAAAAGATTGTAAATTAGAAAAAGGACTATTATAGAAATTTTTAGAAATTAAACTGTAATTTTAATAATTAAATTAGGAATTCAAATTATTATTTCGGATCGATTCTCTGAAACACAACTGTCAACTGTTAACTGAACCGAAAATCTTTGTATGCTTTATAATCATTTATAATTTTTTTAATTAATTATTTAACAGAGATAGTATCGTACCAAGAGGGTGGACCGCCCCGGGCCTCTGATCAGGGGATCTCCGAAGAATCTTATGTTTTAAGTATATATATTTGAAATATATGTTTGTTTGCTAGATGTAGGCCTAAGTTTTTTCTTTAGTCTTAAGATTTTTGTTTTCCAAGCCATTTTAATTATTTAATTTTGATTAAATAAATGTTAATTATATACACCATATCTCGCTTTACAGCTTATATACATTCCGGAAAATTTGGCCGTAAAGCGAAAAACCGTATAACGAATCAATTGTTTTGATACAAACCAATACAAATTCAATTAGATCTGTTCCAATTTTTTATAAAATAATATAGTTTTTAGTTTATAAAGCATTTACTTTTATTTTCTATAAAAATGCTTACATAAAAATAAAAGTACAGCATTGTTTTTGGCCATATAACGAAAAAGTGCCATAATTAAAAAAGGCCGTTATAGCGAAATGTCGTATAAAGAACGGCCGTATAACGAGGTATAGGTGTATTTGTGTTAATATTTTGTATGGTAATCATTTCAATTAGTGGATCACAGGAGACTTTCGCCCCGGGCCTCGATAGCTCTAGGCCCGCCGCTACAGAGATGCAGCCATCTTGGTCCAAATTTAAAATGTTTAATTATTTGTAAAAATTTTTATAAAGAATCATTTAGCTAGTTTCCGATCATCGCATTCAACTCCCTCGCTAATCTGTTAGGCGTGTTATCTGAAACAATACTAGTTGTAAATAAACCATAGATATCCCGGAAGAGTACACATCACAGTAACACCTGAAATGATATCACTACCAAAATCAGTTTATTTGAAGTAATCTAGAAAATTCTAAGTAACATAAATAAGTTTTTAATTAAGAAAATTTTAGCGAAGTTATTTTCATTGCAGTTTATTTATTTATTTTTTTTTATAATGTTAACAAGTCATTGTTTATCAGTTTTTATGTGATATATTATCATCTACGTTTTATTTATTTATATAGTTCTAATGGTTCTTTGCAAGTGTGATAAGTGAAAAAAAGTAATGCTGTGAAAAATTCCCACTCTGCATAATGGCGGAAAACAAAAAAAGTTCATCTGTATGACCGATTTTCTCGATATTCACAGTAGGAATTATCTTATTTGCATAAAATCATGGACATTATTACCATCGCCTACCCCATCATATACAAGTTTCTATGTAACAGATTCTACAACCGTACAGGTAAATAAATAAATAAATTATTTTTAACCAGTTATCTATGTTAACTTGTTTAATTTAATAAAACAATAATGACCGATCTAGCGATAACAGCAAGGTTGTTATCAGTTTTTAAATTCTGTTCGTACGATCTTTCAATGTTAACTACATCACACGTGACGTGCGTCGTAGCAATTTGATTCTCGTATCTGTTACAGGTGATTTACTTGTGTTAACTTTACGAACACGTGTTTGCGGCAGTAACACGTGTTTATAACATAATACGGTATTTGTATTTACCGAAGGATAAAATTCTCGGAAATGTTAATTAATTTTTTTTTGGTGTGTTTTCTCCCAAAAACTTTCTAATTGATACTCATCCGTGTTACTGCTTTCTGTCATCGATATGTTTTTAAAAAATACACATGTGTGTTGTTTAAAAAATAAAATTTATAAAGAATTTTTGTTGTGTAAGACACAAATATACGTGGCTTAAAAAAGTAAATATAATGTTTCATTACTCAGCGGTTGGTGTGTGTTTTGTAAACAGATGCCTCGAACAATATCTATCTTATGCAAACAGTATGAATTAGGAGTGCTGATAATTAAAAACTAGCAACGTTTAAATCTATCAATTGTTTATTTTTATCGATAAATCTGCATTAATTGACCGGAAATTTGTAAACATTTATGTTAGACGCATAAATATTTATTTTCTCTACTACACTCGGCATTTTTTTTTTATATACTGTGCACTTATGTGCTGCGAAAATGCTTACAGACACAATACTTCAGAAAAAATTCGTGAAGTATGTATTTTCACAACAAAAAAAACATTAATCCTCTTACTCAATGACCTTTATCGCAGCCTGCTTGTTAGTTATTACGAAAACGGCTCTGAAAGTTACGGTAACTGGCACTGCAATGCAACTTTAACTGGAAGTTTTCAAAATAGCGGAAGAGGAGAAAGTTATACAGTATTTTCACACGTTTCGGACGATCAGACACACTTAACTTCCACGACCGATAACGCTTAAGCATCGCAGTTGGAAGCCTATTGTTGTATGCGGTTAAAAAAGATAGCAATCGGCTTCTACAGACATCTATGCGATCTATGGAGCGATCGTATCATCAATCTAGTACGGAAAAAATTATATATATATATATAAAAAAATGCAAAATTAACCGAATTCGCACATAAATAAATATAAACTAATAAAAGTATAAATTTCGAGAAAAATCTTTTTTAAATTTCGCTTAACACGTGACTAGTTACTAACGTAAATTTTGTTGTCCAACGTATAGCAACATCGGATTCAATAATAAAAAAAAAAAAATTCAAATATGGTTTCTTACGGTTAAAAACCCGAAACGATTAGCAGTCAAAGCGGCACGGGCGTGTTTAATTAATATCGAAGTTTAGACGTTAAGTAGTCGGTTAGGTGCATCGCGTGGCAACTTATATCAGCCAAATTTTTGGTAAAGTGGACGAAAACACTTCCAAACAGCAGATCATCTGTTGAGAGACTGAATATCAATCCAATGTGACTGCCATATCGTTCCTTTATCGTTGCGCGAGAACTATTTCGTCAACAATTGATAAACAAGTATAAAATCGAAACGGAGTCGACTAAATTGTAAATCGGAACGAATAACGACTATTCATAATTTTAATAAAAGATCGAATACGTTAATCGTCTCGTTATTACCGTAAAAATCGAGATACGAAACGTGCGGATTGATATAAACACGGTGTGGTTGGCAGTAATGAGGTCTGCGGTCGCCATCTTAGTATGAGCGAAACAAAAGCTGTTTTAAACAAAACGTCTTGAAAATTTATTTTTTTGACACTCTGAAGTGCATAAATTTGCAATATTACTATGTATTATCCGTTGACGCGTTTATATTCGTAGCCATGGCCGATAGGAGGAAATTGCAAGGTAGGATTGAAACTCTGAACTCTATTGGAATAGTGTGATCGGTTAAGCCTAAGGAGTTTATTATATGATATTATTTAGTTTTTACTTTATATTATTGTTTATTTTCGAGTTTATTTTGATAAATGGTCATCGGATACACAATTCGGACATTGCGCCATAACAATGACATTTCGGAAGAATCACTTTTCTTGATGAGAATCCGTCCAATGAGACATCCACAGAGACAAAAACATCTTCGGTCCGTGATGGAAAAAGCCTTTCCAGACAAAAAACTTTAATTTCCAACATTGTCAATAAAGACAAAAGATCACGTAATGCAGATCGTAACTTTTTATGATGTTTACGATCCCTCCTCATGATTCTACTTACTATTATTTACCCGTATAGACGATAATGGGATGAGAAATGGGAACAAACGTGAATTGAACTTGTTTGTTCCAATTTTTAAAAGTTAATAAGAGATTCTTCATACCGAATTTGTTATGATTAATACTCGAAAAACCATCAGATGTTATTTGATTTGATTATTTTTGTTTTATTATTTTTACAAATACATAATATTTATGTACAGTTTACATAATTTTTCTGATGATTAATAGATTTGACAATTTTATTATTATGATTTTTTTAATAGAATTATCGTAATAAAATTGTGTGAATTTAAAATAAAACTGTGCAGTTATGTGAATTAAAATGTTTTATTATGATAAGGTTGATTAACCTTAATATATTAATATCATATGCCAGAAGAAGTTAAGTAGAGTAAACATGGTTAAGTTGGGTTTGAAATATTATATTGCTTGCTTGTTGATGTCATTTGATGTTTTAATGGTATATAAATATATCACATTTTGATCCTAGTTGCAGAAGTTACAATATAATTTATATGAAAACTTTTGACAATTGGATCATTTATATGAGACTTGGGATTTGCTTTGTTAAAATTTTTGGTATTAGTAAAAATTTTATGTTTATATAAGTGGAACTTATTAACAAATAGTTAAATTAAAAAAAAATTAATTGATTTTTTTTTTATTTGTGAAGAGGCTTTTAACCTATTTAATACATACATTAAAATTTGATCATTAAAACAGATTTTTCTTCGTTTAAGACAATATGATGAAAAATATATATAAATATACAGTATTTATATTTTATTTTATTATTATTATAATAAATAAAGATATGCATTTAACTATATAAACAATAAATAAATTTGTATAAATTTAATTTATAAAGATTTATGTTGTTTTGATCACATTATTCATTTTTATTTTCAAATGATATGGTTGATAAAATGAAGAATGATAGATTTTAAATCAGTAATTTTTATTTTTATTGTTAATTTGTTGATAAATTAAAATTAATTGAATAGTTTAAGAAGTGGCAAATCTTTATTTGCAATATAAAAAATTCATAAATACAATAATTATCTTTACTTTGACAAAATATTGCTGAAGTAAAGAATAAACATGGTTTTATTAGGAAGAGCAATTTTAATAGAATTACTTTTATGAATAAAAATATCAATTATTATATTTTTATCATATATATATGTTATTTATATATATATATTTTAAGATTACGGTATGTTTTATGTACAAAGCACTTTTTGCATTTATTTAATTATTCGTAATTTGTTCACAAAGGTAATTCTGATTTCCCATATATTATTCTTGAACTGTTTCATAAAAATGTAAATTCACAATAAAAAAATATATGCAGATTTTTATGTTTAGATTGCTACTTTAATTATTGTTGTTATTTTAGATTTTTTTATTTTATATATCAGTTTTTCAACATTGTTTGTATTTTTCTTAATTAATTTCTTATAAACAGTTGAATAAATTTATGAGAAGTTATATTAGGCACGTAACTGAACGTAGTTTGCATTTTCTTTACTGTGGATTTACATTTGATCTGTATTTATACATAACTTTTATAATTGGCATTTTTCAAATATTTATAACTATTGTTTTAAATTACTAAGAATTATTTTAAGACTTTATTATATGTTTAATTAAATTAAATATTTTTCATATTAATATCAGAAATAGTTTGTTAACAACTATACACATATATGATCCAAATTATTATTATTTTATAAAATTATTTTATTTATTAGTTTATATAACTTTATATATTTTATAAAAACCTAAAAAATGATATACAAATATTTTATTGTAATTTGTAAATGCTTGCTGGGTTAAGAAATAGGATTACAGGTAAACTGTACTATATAGAACTTCAGCAATATGTAATTTAAATGGATAACATCATGAGATAATTTTAATATTTTTAATAAAGAATTAAAACATGCAAGATTATTTATGATAAATAATTATTAAATCAGCAGTTATGAGTAAAGGTGTAGCTTAGGAAGTTAAAATATGGTATAAAATATGAAGTTAGAAACTATTCTAAGTAAATATAGATTACTTTTAGTATGTTGAAATTATTGAATACTATCTATTCTCCGTAATTAATACATAAATACATTACTACATAAATATTTTACATAATATGGCTCCTAATAACTGAATGGATCCATAATCTATACAGATAAAAAAAAAAAAAAAAAAAATAATAATAATAATAATAAATAAATATAATTGACTTAAATATTTATCTTTTATTTTTTTTAATTGCAAAAACAATCAAAATTATAAGATTATGAATAATAGTTAGTTGACACAATCAATAATAAATAAAATGAAAAGCAAAAAATATTATCATCAAAATTTTAATTCAGTAGATTTTCGATTGTGGATAACTGGATAATCCAGTTCTGAATAATCTGGAAGCAATATTTAATTATCGACGTTTTATTTTAGATGCAATATTGAAAAGATTTTTAAATGTCCCCCAATTCTTAGTATATCTTAAATTATTTATGATCAAAATTTGAATCAAATTTTAAAGTTACAAATATTGCAATAATTTCTTGCTGCAAATAAAAAAATTTATTATTTCCTTTTCAATAATTGTTAGAACATTTGAATATACGTATGTATGCAATTTATATATTTTTTGATATAGCTCCATAATTCTTAGTTTTTTTAATATTTTGCTGATTATCCAGGGAATTAATTTCCGAACTTCGCTGGTTTGTAAGAAGTCTACTGTAGTTAATATTCAGCAGAGAGATATTGTGAAGAAGAAGAAATAATTTTCTGCAAAATTTTTATTCTAAATTTACAATGATATAAATTGAAAAAAATAAAATAAAAATATGATTTTGTTTATTATGTTTTCTACAAAAATAAATTATTTTATGATATCTTTATGAGATTTGATTGGATAGCACTATGAAAGATTGATCCCTTATCTTTCAAATGGAAGAACTTACCATCTGAAGGATTTAAGATAAAATTTTAGTTCCATTCTATATATTCTTTATGGGATTTAGGTATAGTTCAATGATCACTATTGAAAAAATAAAAATAGCTATGACCAGTCTCTGACAAGTTTGTAACTCATCTGCTACTTTATATTTTTTTATATAAATTTGGTGGCAAATAACATATTTTAATCTTAAAAAAAAATAAAAATCGCACAATAGCAAAAATAATAATTATAAAATAAATCATATTTTTATGCAAAATATGTGCCTGAAAAATTAATTTTTATCCATTGTATATATATATAGTGGGATCTCATTTAATATTGTGATTTTTAGTAATCTAAAAATCAATAATTTTTAATTGAAACTAACTATCCGATTGATCCAGCATATAAATTTTCCAAGTGGCGAATTCCATTTTCGATTCCGCATCCTCTGAATGCACCCAGTTAATCCAGTTGAATGTCCTGTGTGCTGTATAGTTTAATTAATATATTGTTCATAGACAACATTATATACTTCAGTTAGTATTTATATAAAATATAGATATCTTGTTTTCTATAATTATAAATTTCCATCTCATTTTCTCTCTATTATGAAGGGAAATGCAGAAAAACAGGACTGTTCTGTTTTGCTACCTTACAATTTTTAATTTTTTAATTAAGTTAATTTTTGCTGACAACATAGTAGAAAATGATATTAACTGAGATGATGTTAAACAAATACCCACTGTATAATATTTATCTCAAAAATTTGACTTTTCAGTATTCAATAATATTCTCTCACATATATATAAAACTTAGATTTCTGAAATTAGTCAAATTGTATGCCAAATTTTAAGTTGAATTTATGTAAATTACTACAAAATTATTTAAAAATTAAATATACCATTACATGCTATACACACAAACCAAAATATGATAGTCAAGCTATTTCTTAGCAGAAATAACATTTATTTATAAATATCATACAAGACACAAAATGTTTTCAAATTTTTTATCCGTCTTCAACGTTTTTTTCAAAGAATATTCAAAAAAGAATAGAACATTTATCTTCAAGCATAATCTATCCAACTATTTAAAAATATATAAGAAAAATTTTTATGTCGTAATTTACATTGTCTTTCAAATTATAGTATTTATTCTGTCTTACACTTTTTTTATTCAAAAATTTTTTTAACATGCTGAATGTTCTGTTCACAGATGCTGTTTCCATTGCAGGGCTTAGTTTGTTTGATAAAGTAATTAAGCTAATCCACCTATGGAAATAGGATCTGTGGAAAAAACATTCAGTTTTATAGTAAAAAGTGTAAGATAGAGGAAATACTATAGTTTTTAAGGCAGTGCAAATTATTATATAAAAATTTTTGTTCGTATAATTTTAAAAAGTTATATAGAACACACATGAATGCTCTATTCTTTTTGGCTATTCTTAGAACAGATGCTAAAGATGGCTAAAAAGGCTAAAAATGTTTTTTATTTTGAGTGATATTTATGAATAAATGTTATTTCTGCTAAGAAAGTGTTTGACTACTATATTTTTGATTTGAAGATAGTAGCAGATAATTTGTTTGATGAAATACATACAACCTACCTGTACTGCAAGAAATAATGATTATTATATTATAATGCTTTTACATAGTGTATATTATATTATGATACCATTATTAATGATAAAATAAGTGGTAGCATCATGTATAGTAATATTACTAATAATAATTAATTATTGATAGTTATGCTATTTTTAGTATCATTAACTATCATTGGAATAATAATGTAAGCATCACTAAGATACTACCATAAAATTACAGTATTACATCCTACATTGTTATAACAATTTTTAAAAATAAGATAAACAACAAGCTTCTTTTAATGGAACATCGGATTTCAGATATTCCATTTAGAATAAAATTAAATGCACATTAAATTTGAATGGTTTGGAAGGTGAGATTTATATATCATTATTATATAATAAACTTTTTAAACTTTAAAGATGATACATTAACTATTTTAAATAATATAATTCATTATAATATCTGTGTTAAAAAGTTGTAATAATATGACAACGTATGTTTTCCTATTTTTTTTTATAGGCATTGCAGATTTTATAAATTGTTCTTAATACAGCTAGAATATCCCCAATCCGAAATTACTTTTATTGTAGGGAATCAATTATTATAGTACTAACTTGTAAGATCATTGTTTATGTTGTGAAAGATGATGGAATAGTACACACAATTGTAGTGCACTGTTGTGATTCAGTAAGCCATCAAACATTGACAAGATGAGGTATCTATGGCTATTTATTTTCTGTTAAGTTGTTTACATATTGTTAAAAAAAATGTCAAAATGTCTGATAGTGATAACCCTATAGGTAACTGTGATCAGATTTTTCCAAAGATGATAAATAAATACATATTATAATTCATCCTACTGTTAATAATATACGAAATTAATTACAGCACAAAAGTAGGAAAATAACATAAGTTTAATAAGATAACGTTTTTGGATATTTCGGATAAATAAATACATTTACATTATTTGTTGTACTTAGTATTCTTGTTATTTATATCAAATAAAAAGAAATTTTTCAGAAAGACTGAATTTTTTCCCATCTCTTTAATTCCATCATGTTATTCATTCCAAAATCCATAAAAATCCAAAATCTGAAACACTCTTTGTCCCAAGCAGTTCAAATTGGGGATATTCTACTATAGCATATTTCCATGCTTCTGATATTCCTTCTTTGAGTTGTTCATTAATGCTTTTTCTATACTAATTTTATTGTAGGATCATAATAGTTTCTTCCATTAATTCTTCATTTTGTTTTACATATTTTTTGACAACTTTTAATATTTTTCTTTGCAAACAGATGTTCGTAAAACATCTGTTTTGACATGATTGCAAAATCTGTTTGTTAAGGCAGTTCGAAAATTGTCCAATCATTATGTCTCTTCTATGCTCTTCCAAATTTGTACATCAGGTTCCTCTTCATTACACTTATATATTCCTCATTGATATTTAGGTCTTTATTTTTTAGAGGTATCATATAAATGCCTGTTTGTTGATCATTATCATATTTATTATCATTTCTTAAAGAGTTATAATATCAGATTTATTTTTTCAGCTAACTTAGTTTTTAAATAAAATAATGTGAATATTTATAAAAAAAGAATAATTCATAAATAAAAGAAATAATAATTATTTTTATATAAATTTTCATCAAATTTGTTCAATAATAATAATCAAAAAAATTATATATTTAATATTAATTTAATGTTTAGGAAATTATAGAGTAATTGTAATATGCAAGTAATTTAACATTTTTTCAAAATAAAAAAACTGCTATTTCTTTGAACAATTTTGAAAAGATTAAGATATAAAATAAAAATTTGCATTATTGTATGTTTAAAAAATGTTTTAAGTTACTAAGGTAAATAAGTACATCCGGACAGCAGTTGTGTATAGAAAAACTTTTTATTTTCCTTAACGTTTTTGACAATTTATAATTTTGTCATCTTCAGAGGCTAACGACTTCTTTGTCGTTAGCCTCTGAAGAATTATGTTCCGAATGTTTCTAAGTTTGTATGAAAGAACATACAAACTTAGAAACATTCGGAACATAATTCCGAATGTTTCCAAGTTCGCATGTTCTTTGTCGTTAGCCTCTGAAGATGACAAAATTATAAATTGTCGAAAACGTTAAGGGAAATAAAAAGTTTTTC
>WUQG02042169.1:0-10627 GCA_011317285.2 Androctonus mauritanicus | reverse complement strand
TATGTAAAATCCAACTTGCATAAAGTTATGAAAAACATAACCCTTGCATAAGTTGTGAAATAGCTGTATGATAAAATTAAAGAATAGACAATTATGGAATGAATCGTTTTTTTTTTTTTTTGCTGTTTATCTTTTGTTGTAATCTTTCATCTTGAAAGATTATGATAAAAGAGAAATTACCATAACTCATTTCCATGATTGCCAGATAAATTGAACAGAAATGACTCATTCCACATCACCATTCTGTGATCACTTTGGCATTATTGGCAAATAATAATAATATAATAAAATAATGTATTGAAAGTACACTTAATTGATGTTCTACTTGCAAAAAGTTAATTTAAAATTTATGATTTTATTAATAAAACATTATGCATATACTATATGCTGTATTTACATTATAAAGAAATCAAAATTATATAAACATACAAAAAAAAATCTTTAAGTTTGTTCTTTTGAAATTGCAGTTACGTCTTTGCTGTAAAATCATATATTTTTTGAAATAAAAAATTCAGTCAATATTGTGTCTGCCTGTTATTATAGCTCAAAGAAATAAAGAAAAATAGCTATAAATAAATGTGCATAAATAATAATTCTTTACCAATTAATGTTATTCACTTCTTAAATGACCGAGAAAATAAATTTGTTTGTAACTTATCAGTTAAATGGAATTTTGAATGAATAGGCTTTCAAGATTGGACTGTATTACTGTTTTAATTCTATAAAATTTCTATGAAAAATGAAAAGTTTTGCATATATTCCTTTTAAATACTTTGAAAACACATTTCATAATAGTTTATTTAGCATTATGTTAAGATTTTTGTAGTTTCTAAATAAATATTAATTTATTTATTAAATAGACAGTTCATAATTCTGTTCTTATAAGAGATGTTTGCAGAATATTGCCACAAGATATTGATATTTTTAAAAAAGTAAGTACTATTTTTATTTATTATTAAATTTAGTAAATATATATTTTGAAATCAATCTTAAAAATATAGAGGATTAAAAATTTTTATTGTAAATATTATTTTAATTTAAAATTGTAAGGAAAAGGAAAATTTTTATATATTAAGAGAGATAATTATTTATTTGAAGTATAGGTTTTTCATATTAATTAAGCTAAAAAAAATGTTAATACACTCTATAGTTTGCTTCAGAAACTATTTTGACTTAAGCATGCTACATGGATAGCCAAAAACAGTGCATTCATATTTATTATATGCTAGTTTTTAGTTTTTTGATCTGCACTGTTTCATTCCTACTAGCTCACTTGTAATTAGTACAATATTATTAAAATTACATAAATTTTAGAAAACTATTTAAGAATTTATTTAAAATATTCTTTAATTTAATTTTTCCTCCTTTATTAGTTTAGTATATCATATTATTATTATTTTTTAATAAGGGCAAATGGTTGTGATGCCATACATTTTAAGTTTATATTGATAGACTGTTTCTTCTCTCTTTTTTTATGACTCACTGAGTCAACATCACTGATTACATTGTTACATTGTTTTTAAACAAAAACCTATTTGTTTAATAAATTATTTTGTTCTGTTAAGAGCTTGGGTAAGTGTGCATTCTTTAATTTATTTATCTTTTGTCTAAAGCATATTATTGCAATGAGAATATTCTTTATAAAAATAGTTTTGTAGTTTGGTGTTTAAGTAAAAAATTATTTATTTATTTATTATATCTTATAATTGGGATAAGAGATTCTGCTTAATAGAAAGAATCTCTTACATTTAAGAATTTACACAATAAATATTTTTGATATTATTTTTTTATAATACGTGTATAAAAAAATAATGCAATTTCTTAAATATGAGTTTTTAATATTATATTTGTTTTCAAATACAATAATAAAAACTCATATTTAAGAACTAATAAAAAATACTTAATCAATTATATATCTCATTATATAGTACAACTTATAATAAAAAAAAAAGTAAAAAAATTAAAATGGCTCATTTTGGAATTCATAATTGCTAATACTATCACATTATGAGATTCAAACTGACATTAAAAAAAGGAAAAAAATCAAATCCAACAACAAACTAAAATAGCTTTATAGAAATTCATAAATATTTGGATAATAAATTTAAGTTTCAAAAAATTATTTAAATACCGGTATATTAAAAAAATTAATATTTTTCAATAATTTTTTTAAATAAAATTATTCAGACTAAACTATCTGATATAAAAAGTTATTTTTACAATAAAAATTAATACATATTTCAAGAAGGAAAAAATGTCTTAAAAACAATGTATAATATTTGATGAAATTATAAATTTTTTCATTGACAGATGCCATGAATGATAAACTGAAATCTAAGAAAAATGGCAGGAGAATATGTTATTTTTAATATTAAATAGGTTATCTCATTTTTCAAACAAAAGATTTCCATTCTTATAATATTTATAACTAAATTTATTATTTTATTTAAATTAAAATCAAATAATTAAGAGATTGTAAACAATAGTATAGTCTATATTAAATTTTAAAAAAAGTTATTTTTATAATATTTTATTTACTAAAGTTTTTACAGATAACAGAAACATTCACATCTGATTTAAGTCGTATTTCCACCTTAATGAATAAAATAGTAAGTTTTAGACAATTAAAAAATAGTATTAATTAAAAATAAATAAACATTAAATTTGTATACAGTATATTACAATACAGAATTCAACTCATTTAATTCAGTCTCCATATACTATATTTACATTTTATTTACAGGAATTTAGATATACATAGTTAAAAGTTTTATCCCATTTCACTATACTATATGTTTTGAAATAAAATTGAAAACTTTTAAGTAAAGTTAGACTTATTTTTGAACAAAAAAATTATTCCAATATATTAGATTTTTGCTTTATTTTTATAAGAAATAATAAAAATAGGAACTAATTAAAGTTTTTATGACATGATTTTTCAGCTTATCATTAGATACTTATGGATTATTATGTTTAAAAAACAGTAAAATATAATTTGTGACACACAGTTTTGATAAGAAATGAATTGAATCAATTTGAAACAACATATATGATAATCAGAGAAAATTAACAGTAACTAATTCATGTAATTTGTTTTATGTTATTATAAATGTTATATCACCAGAAGAGAATTACACTGAACATTTGTTTTGAGTTTCCTAATAATGTAATTAAAATTAATTAATTTAATAATAAAAGCTATTTTAAAATACTGTATAATCAAATAATTTATAAATAGGACTGGTTTATTATTTAAATTAAACATAAATATCAAACATTTTATTTAAACTTTCAATATATTTTTCAGAGGAGAAAGTTACATAATAAAAACTTTAATTAATTTAATTAATTAAGTATAAGAAGGCGGTGTTCAGGGCTATTTTAGGAGGGCATATGTGTGTACCACTGATTAACAGATCTTCAAAAAGAGTTGCAATTTATATATGAAATAGGAAGACAACATAGCTATGGATTTGGCTTCTTGAAACATGTGCAAGCGAAAGTTAGACAGACCCTAAACAAAACAAGTTCTACCCAACCAGATGTGCAAAACACAGTGAAGGATAAGGAAGGATACATACCACTGCCAGCCCAAATAGCAAGACACACAATGGTAAGAAACCTTTTAAAAAAAATGAAGAAAAGGCCAGTGATACATAGGACATAAATGATTTTTAATAAAGTGAGAAACGAGAAGGACAAGAAAAATGAGAACCAGAAATCCAGGAGTCTACAAAATTCCAGTAGAACTTGAAAGCATGGGGCAAACTTCATCATACATCGGGGTTACTACTAGGACACTGTAGCAAAGGATCACAGACCACAAAAGAGACATAGTAATGGGATATAGGAACACTGCCCTAGCAGAAGCCGCATATGCAGATAAAATAACTATAAAATGGGATGAGATGAAAATAGTGAAGCCGGTGCTGAAGAAGACACAAGCGCTACTAACTGAAGGATTGCAAATACTAAAAGCTAAAGCAGAAGGCCCTGTACTGAATGAGAGAACTGCAATCGAGGTTCCAGATGCTTGGGCATATATAATGAAAAAGGAAGAGAAGAAGAAGAAGGAACATCTTAATTTATAACTATGTTTAATTTTCTATTTTGCACAAAAAATATAATTTTCTGTTATATTTTTAAGATTATGAAGGAAGTGATAAGTATTATTATTGTTTCCATAGAGACTGTTTGTTTATTTTTATTTTTGTTTAACTTTGTTTTAAATATTTTATTTCCAAGTTCTTATGTTCTTTGTCGTTAATCCCTGAAGATGACAAACTTTATATTTTGTCGAAAACATTTGGGAATAAAACCTTGTTTTTAGTTAAGCACAACTGCATTGAAGTGGACTTATTTAACCTTATAATATTGGTGTTTTAGGCAGTATAATAGTAATACTAATGATTAACTAATTCTTATTGAAAATTGAATTAAAAATTTGCATTTTTCATTCAAAAATGTATTCCACTATTTTTCTCTCAAACTTTCCTATTTAATTTCAAAATATTGTATATATCTCAGAAAATTTCAAATTATATGAATACAATATATAAACTAAAATTTTATTAAACATAATATTTTCTTATTTTATTACATTCTAAAAATTCATTATTTTTTAAATACAATATAAGAAGAGTACCATCAATATAATCATCAATTCTTATAGAACTCATTCTGTATTTTTTAAAAACTTGAATCAAATGAAGGAATTTTTAGATGAAATTCAAAACTAATTTTTACTTCATAATAATATTTTCAGCATTTATATTTAAGGTCTTCCTCAGCTAAATGCTAATTAGAACAATAATTCATTTTATGTTTGAATTTTTAATTTTATATTTTACATTCTCTTATATAAAAACAAATATTAAACTATAAACATCAAAATAACAAAACTTTTTATTAATTTATAAACTTGATATGCATTAAACATTAAAATATCAAATTAAAAATTTCAAAGTCAGTCTAAATGCTTATTAGATTTGTTATATCTTAAAAGATGCCATTTTCATGGATTAGATACTAATTTTAGTTCATTTACATTGATAACATACATTTTTTAAATTTAATTTTGTTAAATGCGTAACTCCAGCTAAGACACCTATCTTTGATCAGGACAATATTTGATTTCTCTGATATCAAAGTATTAAATCAGAGATATCAAACATGTTTATTTTATTAAAAAGAGAAAGAGAGCATACTCATGGGTTTAGCCCTTTGAAGAATTAAAAAGTGGGAAAAGTACAGGAAAGCATGAAGAAAGAGGGAAAGAATCCTTCCAGATTTTTTTGACAAAATATTTTCCTTCTTTCCATGTAGTAGCCACTAGCAGAGAAGAGAAAACATTCTTTAGTTGCATCTTATGATATATGAGTAAGATAGTAGTTGAATTCTATCTTCACCTACAAGGGAAGATATCAAATACTGTCCTGATTCAAAGAAACAATCTATATTATATCTATTATATAGTACTAGTTACTAAGTGATAAACAAGGTGCCTATGACTGTCCAGTATCTACTAAATTATTTTAGGCAGTTGTTAGTGTTTGCAATAACAATAATGTTATAAATGCTGTATATACTATTTTAACTACTGTGAAACATTTAAAACAGCATGCAATAGTTTTTAATTTACTATATCTAGCATGTCTATCACAGCCATAGCTGTATCATCCACATTATGGCTCATAATATAGTCAAAATCTTAATATCAGTATTTCAATATATTTGATTTATGAAACCAGAATACAGATATTAATACTATTATTCCAAAAACAAACATTTTTCTCAATAAATTTTAATCACAATTAAATCCAATGTTTTAAATTAAACTTTATTGCAATAATAAATACTGTATTCTAAAAACATGATTAAAAATATAGTTATTCTAAAAACAAATACACATATCAAAATTATAAATTTAGTTATGCAAATCTGAGTTTAAATAACACATTCAACTTTCTGTTATAGTTGTACTGCATATAACTTGGACAGATGCTTGGGCATATGCCCAAGCATCTGCCCAAGTTTAAACGGTGCCAAAAATGGGTAAAAACAAACTTGTTTTAAGAAAATAAAAATGATTTTGTAAAAAATGAAGTTCTTTAATGTTATAAAAAAAATAGCACTATACCCTATTCACATGAATTTTAAAATCTTAAGATGGAAGTAAAAAACCAAGCACTAGACAGCAGGTAATAACATTAAAGAACTTAACATTAAACAATTTAATAAAATGCAAATGTTTTCAATGCTACTGGCATCATCATCTGGCTATTCACCAAACATACATTTAAATTCTAAAAATTCAAAAATTTATTTTTGAATTTAAATATATGTTTTTTTAATGTATGTCATTTTTTTAATGTATGTCATTTAAATGTATGTCATTTTTTTTTGTTCAGTAAAGGGAAATTTTTCTATATTTTTTTATTTAAGTTTTTTTTTCTGTTAAACAAAACATTTTTTTATTTCTTTCATTTTTTAATATCCTAATTAAAAATAAATTTATTGTCAGTAATTACCGGTAATCACAAATTTTACTTCGATATTTATTGGTAATTAAAATGTTGGTAACATTTTAACCCTACTCTTCATACACTGACTGATAATGTTACTAGGAAGAACCATCTCATTGTACAACAATATGTGTTCCATTCCTATACAATGTGACCAGTTTAGAAATTTTTTGATTCCTTCTTACATTTTTGACAGATTTAATTAAATTTTCATATTTATGAACTAATCTTTGTAAATATGAATAGGGTATAGCTAAATATATTATAATATTGCATAATTGATAATGCTTAACATTACTGCATTAATTCAAATTCATCATATATTATTTTCTGTAATATTTCAGTAATATTTTATTAAAACATGTAGTTTAATTTAACTTTCCAATAATTATATCTATGTGATATTTATTATCAAAAATATTGTAACCAATTTTATAACCTTTATATAGATAAATCATGAACAATTACGGTATTTTTAAAATTAATGTTAAAAAATGAGTATTTTTGTGTCAATATGATATTTGAATACCAGAAAAATATAACTAGATCTTGTGATCTTATTATTGTAAGTCCAATTTCATACTATTTTGTTCACATATTATAGAATTAACTGTTAAAAAATTATAATATAAAGTATGCAGTGACAGATTTATGCATAGGCTAAATAGGTTATAGCCTAGGGCTGCAAATTTCAGAGAATGATGAATTTTATGGGGCAGACCATGCTGAAGGTGAGAAGCCAGACACTTGCTTCAGGCACAAATCTAAAAGGGCACCAAAAAAAAAACTAAATAATTGCCAACATTTTCAATTTTATGTTTTTATTATTCTAATCTGTTTTCTGTATTTGCTTTTGAAAGAAGAAAATCTTTATCATGGTCTGCACAGATACTGAACTCTGCACACTAGTGCTACCTAGGGTACCACCATGGTTTTCATTCCACTGGTTATTATTTTTATATGATGGAACACAAAACAGATGATGGTGCATGCATAATGCAGCAATTTAAGGATAGCACCATTTAAACTTGGACATGTGAGAGATTTGCTCATGGCATCATGCTTTTTAGGAGTTGCATATCAAAAACACAAAAATAAATGAAAATAACATTCTAAATACTATTTCTTTTTATGATATCATTAAAACATTTGCTGAAACTAAAGTATGACACAAAATTATTTAGTAAATGAACACATCCTTACAATTGTTATTTCATTAATTCTTTTATAATTAATGTGCAGACTAGTTTGAATGTAAATTTTCAAATTTTTAGTAAACCACACAGGGGATTGATTGACGATAACCAAACATATAATCCAAACAAGCCCTAACTCCCCCTGTTGAATAAATTTGGAATAATCTGTACATTAATAATTAATATTTATTTTTATTATGAAAACTTAAGAAAACCGTTTTATAGAAGCATTTGATTTGGAAAAGGATGAAACTGATTTGCAAAAGAGTGAACTTGATTTGAAAACAGGTGAATTTGGAGGGAAAAACATGTATAAATCATAATTTATTTTAGCATTTTAGAGATGATTTTATGTAGTTTACTACTAATTTGATTTTTCTCTTATAACTAATTATATATGATTATTTAAACATAATGTTTGATTTTAAGGAAGATTTTTGTCATTTTTGAAGTTTGAAGTTTAGATTATTTGTAATTTAGAATGTTCTTAAAAAAATGAAATTGTTTTTAGAAAGAAGACTGTAGATTTCCACTTGTCTGCTGAAAATAATTCTTGTTAAGTTTTTTGGTGAAATTAAAAAATTTTTTTGCAAAAAAGCTTATTTACTCTCTATGACTTACAATAAGCAAATAGGATGTTATTATTATTATTATTTTTCATTTTATAATTACAAATATAGTATATCCCATACTTATGTAATTAATTTGTCTCAAAAATTTCTACAAATTAAAAAGCATATAAGCTCATTAATGCTTAAATTTAATATACAAATATATAATTGATAAATGAAATAACTAGATAAAATTTAATATATTTTAAGCATAAATATGAAAATTTAAAACCATAAGTGATATTTTTGAAAATAAAATAAACTGTTTAATGAGTTTATTTTTGCATTTTACAGAAACCTGTCATTAACAGATTTAGGCATCTGTGATCTCTGAAATTACAGAACTCAAATCGCCTAAATATAAAGCTTACTACATGCCAAAATAAAATCAAAAGAAATAAACAAAATAGAGAAAATAATTCAGCTACAGAGCAAAACAAAGTATAAAATTATCGAATCATATTTCATGTGTAAAGAAAATAAACACACATTTCATTGATTAATTTTCCATCCATCTACTCAACTTTTCTCTGTCAGTATATTCATTTATCACTAATGTGCATTATTAATGAAAAATATCAATGTAAAAGATTAACATGACATTCTTAAAATGAAATAATGTGCAGTCTATTAATCTAAAACATAAACAGGAATGAAGTTATATAAAAAACTTGATTTGTATAATGCTAATTGTGTTAATTTTAGCAATTCATTATTTTTAATAATAACTTTTCAACATTATCTAATATTAGTAATTTGTACATAAGAAATATCTATGAAAATTAACTTTAATAACTGTTCATCTAAACTTCTAGTTCCTTTTTAATTATATACTTTTTCTTATTATTATTAACTTTATTCAGATCAATTTTATTTATTACAATACTGTTTAAAAATATCTTTATTCATATGAAATTGATTACAGTAATTTATAAAATGATTTTAATGTACAGACAAATATCATTGTTGACATTTGTACTGATATATCATATATCAAATCAAAAAATGAATGAGTATTAAAAGTACTGATTTATTTTACACACATCTGAAGAGAGAGAAAATAGTAAATAATCAAAAATTATATTTATATTATTTTGGACTGAAAAAATTCTGTAGGAATCCATCTATTATTTACATAATAGTATTTTTTAGAATATAACTCAAACTGAGGACTAATTATATACCATATAAATCTTATATTAATTCAAATGCTTTATATATGTTTATTTTATAAAATGCAACAATAAATTAAATAAAGAAGTAATATATAATCAGAGAAAAACAAATCATACTTTCAAAAAACAATTAAAAATTCTAGTTCTACTTCATTAATGAAAGAATCCAGAGGTATTTGAACATTTATAGCAATTTTTCTGAACCTAAATACATATACACAAAAACTGCTTTAAATTTTTTATATTTTAAAATTCATAACTTAAGGAAATAATCAAAATATTTTTGAAATCAGTATTAAAAAATCTTCAAAATGATAAATCATATACAGTATGATTTGAAAAAAAATTAAAACTTTTGGAAACCCCATAAAGAACAATTATTGTTTTGAATTTTTAAAGGGTCAACAATCAGTAAAATTTTAAAAATCAGCTCAAAAAAATTTTTAAAACAACTTATCTCTTGGTATTTTACAAAAATGTAAGTTATGATTGATTCCAAATTATAAGTCTAAAATGAAATTCAATCTATAGATCTTCAAATGAAACAAATATAGTCATACCCAACTTAAAGCATTTACTTTATAGCAATTTGCTAATATGGTACTTCTCAATTATATTTCATATTTTTATTTTATATCTTGAAATGAAAATTTTCTACAAAATAATACTTAATATATATATATATATAAAACAAATTAATATAGAGATGGGATAGGCCTTTAGCCATCCTGAAAAACTGAAGGGGTGAGATCTAGAATTGAACCTGGATCCTCCAAGGTTCAATTCAGGATTTCTCACAATTTCTCAGGATTTATATGTGAATTCTTTAAAACGCAGATATCTGGATGAGTTTTTTAGGCCTAGTGTAGACTTATGACTGGTTCCACCATTGTGATGTTGTGAAGAGGTTAGCTCAGACCTGTCCTATCTATTATTTTTTATGCTCTTTATTATTTTTATCATTATATTCACTTATTATATTTTGTTTAAGAGTTAACTTACTTTCACATTCTCTGTCTTAGTATTTGATAATTACGTGTTACGAAACAGACATTCGTCTGCCGAACGAGCTTACTCGGGTTGTGAAGTCATCTCATCTAAATAATCTTACCACTGATCTG
>WUQG02042158.1:0-10627 GCA_011317285.2 Androctonus mauritanicus | reverse complement strand
TGCTAGCTCTCCGCGGGCCGGACAAAATCTGTCCGCGGGCCGGATGTGGCCCTCGGGCCGTAGTTTGGAGACCCCTGATTTAAGCAATAAGGCAATTTGTCAGGAGACTGGTATAAGTCATTATTCAGTTCTGAATGATCTACATACTCACAGATTTCACCCTTATCATATCCACTGCCATCAAGCCTTAGAAGAGCGAGGTCATGCAAGTCATGAAAAGTACTGTAATTGGTTCTGACTAGAACCGAAGATGATCTTTCATGCATCAGCAACATCTTATGGTCAAATGAATCACAATTTTCATGTAATGCAATTGTCAACAAATATAATTTTCATTTTTGGACTGATACAAACCTAAAATGGCTAGTGTTGGTGTGTCAATGAGTGGTGTGATATTGTGCATGATACAATCATAGAATCTGTATTTTATGAGGGAACACTAACTGCAGAAAGATACCAGCATCTAATTCTTCATATAATTATAACAGAATTTGCTGACAACTTACCATTAGCATCCTACAGAAAATTGTGGTACTAACATGATGAAGCTCCTCCTTTATGCAATCTGCATCCATCAGTGTTTGGATGAGATATTCAGAGATGAGTAGACTGGACACAGTGGACCTCTTATCTGGCCATCTTGATTTTCTGATCTCACTCCACTGAACTTCATTTTTCTGGGGATATTAGAATTGAAAGGGTGTATGACATTCCCACAACAACAGTAGATGATCTTCAAGACTGTATCATTCAAGATTGCTTGTGCAGAGATTTCTATTGACATTCTAATGGCTATAAGGAATTCCATCCAGCATCATGCTCAACTGTGCTTGGATGCTGATGGAAGACATTTTGAGTACATCCTTGATTAGTTTTTGTTTGTTGCTCTGTGTTTTTAATTTATTGATTTGGGGTATTATGTTTTGGTATTGGTTTGCTATTTAAACATCAGAAATATAAGTCAACCCTTTGCAGATAAAAATGTTTTGATTTCATATTTGAATCAACTATTCATCCAATTTTAATGATTTTTTTAGTGTATTCAGAATTGAATGCATTCATTTATATAATCAGCTCATTTGAAGATCATCATCAGATAATGTACACGACTTCCTATTTGTTGACATTAATAAATTTTTGAAATCTGTGATAGGTATCATGTTATTTGGAAAGTACAAACTTTTTTCCACCACATATGTTGCATATATAGCATATTCATATATTTTTTATTTAATTTACAACCTATAAATTTTTAATTAACATTTAGATAAAAAAGTCTATAATATTCAATTTGGTATTATGATTTAAATCCATTTTTTGAAGAAAAATCACAAAATCATGTCAGTTTTTGATAGAAATTATTTAAATAGCAGCTGAATTATTTTGCTAGTTAATATAACTTATCATACTTTCAAGCACTTTCTTTCATTCTGAATGACTTATTCTTTTTTTTTTTTTTGTTATTTCTGTTCATAGCTCTACAAAAATGTGACCAATTAAATCAAGACTGGATAAGGAGGAATCTATTGTATATGCTCATTTTTTTATATTTATAAATATTTATTTATACGGTTGATATAAATGTTTAGTTACACAAAATACAAAAATATTGATTAATTCTGTTAAAATAAACAATACTGTTATTTATTTGTTCATTTATGGTTTTATTTTTACTGTTAATTAAGTAAAAGATGAGAAAATTCTAATGAAAACAACCTCAGACTATTAAAAAGGATGCAGGACTTTTTTTATGGCAGCCACTGTTTCGTAAAAAATCGTGGCCAAGTCTACTTTACTACACTGTATATGATATTGGGTGTAGTATGTCAGTTAAAGTAAAGTAGAAAATGTTATAGCCATTTATGTACAAGAGTGGACAATTTTTATATTTGTTGTATTTTTGGATATAAATTCAAAAATTTATAAAATATTACAATGAATATTACTGAAATGAAGGAAAACCATATTGATAAATATATTTTATAAAAAAAAATAACAATATTTTAATAAATTTATCTTACTTTTTGACAAATTATATGATGTAACTTAAATGAAAATTCACATAACACTTGGTTTTTTGTTGATAATTTTTAAAAATATGATCCCATTTTCTTCATTCATAGCTTATTTTATATTATTATTAGATAAGACTTATCATTATCAAAAAATAACAAATATTTTGTTGGATGACTAAGATTTCACACAAAAAAAAACATGTTTTCTGCAATCTCTTATTATGAATGAAAAATTGTGAAAGAAATAAAATTAAAAAAATTCAATGAAAATTAAATGAGATTTTATAATATTAATTAGATTTATTTTGAAATATCTTGTGGATATCAATGGATTAAAGAATAAATAATGCTTATTTAACATTACTGTATACTACTACTATTACTGAAAAATGTATTTTGAATATTCTGAGATCTGGTGAATTGAAAATATAATCAATTCATAATATTGTGCCTATGGAAAATCATATTCCATATTATGAAAGATTTGAACTATAACCAAAATTTTTGAATGAAATCTTATCATACGTCAGGACCCCTATTGTAAATATATTATAAAAATTATTATTAAAATAGTAGGTAATAATAAGCATACCTGGTCACAACAATTTCCCACAATAAGTATTTCTTGAAGAGTCAAATGATTGGATGGCAATTTTTCAATTGGAGGTGTATTTAAAGGACTCAGACGATGAGACAGAACAATGGAGGAAGAATCAACATCCATGACATTTACAAGATTATCTGCTTCAATAAATGATCTGATTTCACCTAATACCAATGACCACTCTAACTGATCTTCTGGTTCATAAGTTGCTGTATAATCATCTATTTGTTTGGCAAGTTCCTAATTTAAAATATAAATTTTATGAATAAATTATTTTAATTTAATAATTTTTATCATCAACAAAGTTGTCTTTCACATACAGACATAAATTCATTCATTTCTTTTTTCTTAGAAACTATTAAGATTACAGTTTTGGATTAAGATGTCTTTTAGCATTTAAATGGAAAAAATTATAAAATTCCCAAATTCTAAATCTGATAAAAAATCATTAAATGATTATTTTAAAATTAAAATATATTACTACAATAAATGATTTATTCTATTCATTTCTTATAAAATTAACTCGAAATTAATTTAAAAGATATATCAAAAATTGCATAATACTTTAATACAATATAAGTTTTATTTAATAAAATGAAATTATAAACCTTCCATATTTGTGAACTCAGTATATGCAAATTTATTTATTTGCAATAAAATATTTATGAAATTTTTCAGTATTTGAAAGTCAAAAGTCACTTATCTACAGTTATTAATGCAAGATATCCTAGATTATTTTTGATAGATTCACCTTATATTAGTAGTACAGAATAAAATTTCAATTAACATAAATGCAAAAGTACTACTACTGCTTGAAACTTTACTTAATAATGCTTAAGATAACAGCACATGAAGCAGTGAGATAAAAAATTAAGGTTTATTAACGACAAAAACGTTTTTGGTATCAGCTATACCATCTTCAGTTGCACATAAAAACAATGGAATTAGACGTGTTTTACAAAAATCAAACGGAGGAACAAACAACAAATTTAAATTATACGTTATTCTGATTAATGTTTAAAAATATGTTATTCTGATCTTAATGTTTAAGTTTTTAAAAAATTTTAAATCTGTTGTTTGTTTCTCCATTCAATTTTTGTAAAATACTTCTAATTCCATTGTTTTGTTATGTGCAACTGAAGATGGTATAGCTGATACCGAAAATGTTTTTGTAGTTAATAAATCTTAATTTTTTATCTCACTGCTTCATGTGCTGGTATCTTAAGCATTATTAAAATTTCAATGCATAAATTCTCTTGGGCATATCTTCCCTCACTTACATTTATGCATATGGATGCTTTCAGAATCTTTCAGCTCTCTCTTTGTATCGTTGAGAAGCTGCATCTAACTTTAATAAATTATATCATTCCAAACTGTAATCCTGATGATTTCTAAGTAAAAGAAAGTGATTGCCTTTGTTTATATGCAAAAGGAAGAGATTTTATAGATAACTGAGAAAATTATGTTCTAAGTAAATTACAAAGTGATATATGCATTACATTCTAAACTCTGTATATGCAAAATTTAATTATAATGTAGATAAATGATAATTTCATGCTAATTTATCATCATACATTACAAATCATATTATATATAAATATTAACATAATATTTGAAACATATCATTTTAATCAAAAAACATCAGGAGAAAAAGTGATGATTTTGGTATCCAGTAACCAAATTCATTTTTTCCATAAATTATTAATGTTCTGTATTTGCAAATTCACTAATCATATTACAGCAGACTCCTGATTATGTGTTTTTGAAATGTCTAAATTGTAGATTAACTGGAAGAAAAATGATGTTTGATTATCAATGTCATATCTTAGATGCAATAACTGAGAGATTTATAAATGTCTCACATTTATTTATTATTTCTTAGATAATTGATATCAAATTAATTAACTTATTTAAAAATCCAAATTTTGCAATAATATGCATTCCATTGTATATGATTTTGAAAAATAACTAGTTAGATCAATGAATTGATTATATGACCCTTTCCATTATTCATCTTTTTGAAAATTTAAAAGCATCAATTTTGGGTTACTAATTACCAACATAATATGAGAAAGATATTTATATCTGAAATATATAAATATCTTGTCTTGCTGAAGTGGTAATATTTACTTGAGGTATTAATGATTTGCAATACCTCAAGTAAATATCACTTCAACAACACAGCAGCAGAATTTTGTTTGGCTTATTTCTATCATATTTCATGCCAGAGCAGAATTGTGCTCATAATTTGATACTCTACTTTGTTAATTTTGATTTACAATCTCTGGCAAGATAAATTTTTAGCTACTGAAAGTTTCACTGCATTCTATTAATGCTATCTGCTAATATTTTGTGGATTTTTTTCACTCTATTTTTCAATCATATGCAAATTTCAAAGATGTAAAAAAATAAGTAAATCTAGAACATTTAATGTTTTTAATTTATAATTGCATTTAAAATTTGCAAACTATGCATTATTTTTTACTAAATTTGAATTTATCTTCATTATTTTACACAAACTGATTAATTTTCTATTTTTAAATTCTAAATATAATTTTTAGATGATTGTGTTCTTAACTATAAAAATAAGTATTTTTATAGATGTTTTCTTAAATTATTATAATTTGTTTATAATTTGATTGTTTTTTTCATTTTTTTTACAGCAATGGAAATTTTATATTTTTTGAAATTACGTGCAAAGTTTGAAGAAGTAAAAATCATATTATTTTAATGTATTTTATTGAAAAACATGTCTAAAATTCACCAACTATGCATTATTTTTTACTAAATTTGGATTTATCTTCATTATCATATGCTAATTTATTAGAATTAACTAAGTACACTGTGCTTTATCAGTATAATATAGATATGAAGCCCATTAAGCACAGTACAAACAGTTTATTTCAGTATACTGAAATAAACTGTTTGTACTGTGCTTAATGGGTTTCATATCTATATTATGCTAATTTATTAATTTTTTTATTTTATATTTTTAAATTTTAAATGTAATTTTTGGATATTTGGTGTTCAGTTCAATAAGATATTTATTTTTAAATCTAAATGCATATTTCTTTGTATTCTGTTTCTAATCTGATTGATTTTTATTATTGTTTAATTATTTTTCCTAATTCTTTTGAATGAATTCCAAAATTTTATATTATTTGAAATTACATGCAGTATTTGAAGAAGTAAAAATGATCAATACATCATAATTTTTAGATGCACTTAATTTATGATCAAGACTAAAATTCATAAATTACACACTTTTTTGGTTAGATTTTTATTCTTTCTTATAATTTTATATTAATCTTTATAAATTTACAGAATCAAGCCTACTAAAATGATCAATATTAGATTATATGTAGCTTGATGTCTGTATATCAAAATAATTTTGCAATGATTATTACATAAATATTATTTAATATAAATGAAATTCACATATATAGGTAATCTCAAATATCATGGAAGTTGAGTTCCTATAAAATCTCATATAGTGTGAAACAATGTTATACAGTATTAAGATTTACTGCAAATTTTAAACCATGTAAGAGTGAAACTATATTCTATAAACACTTTGTTGTTAGAAGATTGCTGTAATTTTCTAATCATGTTAGAATGAAACAGTGTTGTAGAAATATTAGTTATATCATTATATAGAGGTTGCCTGTATTATTGAGGTCCACTAGATGATCTCGAAGTTAAAAAATCCATGAAATAATAATATATACAAATTTCTAGCCTCACAAATAGATAAATATACTCAAGAATTATGATGAATAGAAACATTTAGTTCACTGGAATATTTACACATAATGCAAGCAAGAATTCTATACTTTTATTTCTCTTATAAACTTTAATTTTGACAATATTTTTGTATAGTTAAATAATAAATACAAAATTCAAATAAAATTTATATACATGGGATCAAATATAATTAATCTTATTTTCAATTGATTTCATGTTAGAGACTATAAAATAAAAGCATTTCTTGCATTTCTATAAAATAAAAGCAAGTTCAAGAAAATTTTTAACTTTCATTCAGTACATATATTGAATAATAATAAAAATTTTATCAATGCCAGTTAGTCAATGATAAACAGAATTTTTAGACAAAGAATATAATAAACTGGCATATTATAAAAAAATATTCATTGTCTCTTAGTTTAAGGAATATAAAAAATTTAGCCATAATTTAGAAATGAAGAAAAATTAAATATTTATAAAATAAATTTTGTAATGAAAATAAACTTACTCTAACTAAATCTCTGACTAATTTCATTTTCTTGAGCAAGAGGCAGACAACAATGAAACGTGCATAGTAACGAAGTTTTTTTACCATAAGATCTGATCTGTAAGAATCAATATCATCCCTACTAATTTAATTGTAGATTCAAAATAATATATGAAAAATTATTTTATTATTTTAAATTACAAATTAAAAAATTATTGTTGTAATATTTATTCCTAAAAAGTCACCTTTCTTCTTTACTTGCTTTACTATAATAACCTCTGGCACGAATTGCTGCATAAAAAGAAAATGTCTCGTTCAAATAATTTGTTTCACTTGTTCTTAAACTGAAATGAGATTTTTACAAATATTATACAAAACAATAATCATTTTATATTTAAAAAGAACTACAAATTGAATAATAATCTTACTAATAATGATAATAAAGTTGGCCAATTTTTGAAGCAATCTCTCCTATCTGCCACCGTTTTAAGCCATATTTTGAATCCAAAATTTGTCTGCAATAAAAATATGTAGTCTATAAATGAACACAAAATTACCAACATATAATAGAAATAATTAATTATATTGATATTGTATATATCTATTAATCTTGTCTAAAGAAAAACTTATATTTCTTAATTCAATTGGATATTGATTAAAAAAAATAAACAGGAAAAACTATTAACACTTTAGTGTCAAGCATGCCACTGCAAGTTTTCAGTCTTCATTTTTAACCAAAATTTGTCATCATTTGTTAATACAAATCTTCTGAAAAAAATAATTTTTTTCCCAATAAATTTTATCTTTATAATGCAAAAAAAATCATTTTTCTACAATAAAACTGTTGATTTTTAACAAATTTTTATATAACTTGATATCTCATTGTCAAAGTTATATAAACAGAATATCATTTTTCAAATAGTCATAAATCTTTTTATAAAGTCAAAATAAAGATACTTCTTATTTTATTTATAAATAGAATAGATTTTATTAAACGATGATCTAAGATCATTTGGACATGACGAAAAAGTAGCAGTGACATGCAAAAAAGAGTAATAAAACATATCTCAAGAATTTGCTGACAATATGAAATACTGTTTTTCAATTTTAAAAGAAAAATGAAGAATGAAATATTATTCTTAATAATATTTCATTCTTCTCTTTCTTTATATATTTTATAGGCCTATTTTTATGTATGATACTGAAGATGGTCAGATATTGACCAAAAACATTATACTGGAATTGTTATAAAAAACTGTTTTAGTACTTGTGATTGGTTTTTCTAATGTTTAGATCTTCTACTTTTAAGAAAATTTTAAACTTTAATTGAAAAATGTATAAACTTTATTTCAGATGAGCCTCAACTATAATCCTATATAGCTTTTAAATATTCTGTATACATTTTAATATATAGGCAATAAAAAATTCTGGAACACTTTAATTAAAAACATTATATATTTAATTTATTTATTAACTGTTTTTCATTCCAAATAATCTTAGTCTCTATATAACTTTTTCTACTACTGAGGAAGTCTATTGATAATGTGTTTGTAATTATTTGTATCATTAATATTTAGAGATTTGATGCATTTGCTCTTGATTGCATTTGTTATAGCCAAGAATCTTAAAAACACAATTTTACAACTAAAAATTGATTTGGTTGCATTGATTCCATCAAATTTGCAAAATGTTTTTCTCTGATGATTCATTCATTTTATTGAATAGAAAAAGTAACATGTTTGGGGAAAGTAGATATAGAACAACAAATATTGCATGTTTTCCTAAGAAGAATGATTTTTAAGAGTATAGAATTGTGACAGTCAATTAAAGAATGTTTGATAAACTTTTTAAATGATGTTTTAAAATATCAGTTATATAGTATTATAGGATAGATGTACAATTTGAAAAGAATTGCTGGATGTTTGTTTTAAAAAACTTTTTATAATTATTTGAATATTTTTAAAATAAATAAAAGCTTTAGAAATTACTGACTGCACATTATATATATAAAAAATATTATCCATATTGAATATTAATACTAAACAATAATATATACTGTATGTATTATTTTAAAATTACTATAATATATATATATAGGTATATTCTGCTTAATACATATTTGCCTAACTTATTTTTATTATAACATACAATCAATTTTAATTCCTATCTCACTATAACATAACAACATTTACCATTTCCAAGCTGATGTAACACTACCATGCAATTTAAACCTGGATAGTGTCTTATAATACAATATACAGGATGATTCTAAATTATTGTTGGGATTTCCATGGCTTATAATTTTCAAACTAGAAACAACAAAAAACTGCTTACAGACTGAAAACATAACTCAAAAAGTTTTATTTAGCTTTCTTGATATACATTTTTCTGAGTACTAGGCTGGGTGTAGTGAACCAATTCTATGATTTCTGTGCTTACCTCATAGTATAGCAAATTTTTTCAAGAAGGATTGAACCATTAAAATCGATTTTTCAACCTTTCAATTGGCAACTCAAGAATGTTGATCTATCCATGATGGACCTAAAGTAGCAGTTGCTGTATAACAGATATTCAGTTCTTTAAGTATTCAGCAAAGTGACTGAATTAACAATCTATCTTTAGTATGATAAAAATTATTTGTTTTTAATATTGAATGAAAATAAAAACATTGCTGATCTTACCGCTTCCATCTGAATGCCATATTTTTCTTGATCAAACAGTTCGTCTTCATTTTTAGAAGCTGTTTTTTCCAACTGTGCAACTTTTAGTTCTAAAATGTTCATATCGACAAGTTTTTCCTGGTACCTGCTCTGATAGGTCTTCAGATGTTTTTCGCCACCATCCAATAACAGCGTCAGTTCTTGCTTTTTGTTCTCCAACGACGCCAATTCTTCATTACCACTGGCCAGCAGAGCTGCCGTTCTTTTGATATCATGCTGCATGAATTCAGAATGTAATATAAAAAAGAATTTTTCCACATTAAAAATGCATTTCATACCTCTACTTCCGCGACTTGTGCCTGCAGCATCTTTGCCGTTTCCACCTTATCTTTTAGAGATGACTGCAAGTCGGCCAAACGTTTGTTCTTCCTGTCGACCTCCTCTTTGTCCAGATCTTGGCCCGAGAGACTTCGCAACTTCACCTCGCATTTCTGAACCTCCAAGTCTACCTGGTACAAAAATTCCTTCCTTTCTTTCAGCAGTTTGTATTTAGCAGCCTGCTGAAGCACCAAGTGATCAAATTCCCTTGACTCGTTCTCTTGTTGGTTCAGAATGACTTTTCTCTCCTTCTCCAGGTCGTCTAACTGTCTATTGGAGCGCAGAATCATATTTTCAAGTCGCCTGATGTCTCTCAAATAATTTTCCTGGCGCTTTGTCTCTTTCTAAAAATTTTTGTACAGTGTTAAACCAGTATTTACTGTAATTTTAGTGGTCAAAGTTATTTACTTCCAGCATTTCTTCGATTTGTTTCGTTTGTTCCTCTGCATTCAGTTTTTGTCCATCGACTTTTTTTAACGTCACAGTTAACTCTTTGATTTTTTCAATGTAGTCGTCCAATAATGATCGCTTAGTTTGTTCTTCAAGTTTCTTTCTCTTCAAGTTGCCTCTCAACTCTTGGATCTTTCGTGCTAGATCTTGCAGGGTTTTTTGTTGTACATGGACCTAAAAACCGGGAAAGAGTTAAAAAAAAAACACGATATTGAAAATGCTTTTTCACTTTACCTCAACAGTGTAAGAATCAATCGTGTCGGTCAATTTTTGTTTTTCTTCTTTCATG
>WUQG02042147.1:0-10627 GCA_011317285.2 Androctonus mauritanicus | reverse complement strand
CTCATCCACCCAGTGCTACCATTTAGGCAAACTAGACAACTACCTAGGGTGCAAGCCACGAAAGCATAGCTTGGTGCAAAACTTCAAGCTATGCTTTATTCATACTTTACTAAAAATATCAAAATTAAATAGTGATATATGATTTAGATATCAATTCCTTTTCCTTATCCTTTACACATCATACTATTTTAGTATTTAACTCTTGGTTCTTTTTTGTTCCTTACTTAAATCATTTGAATTTACCACTATTCAAAATTCATTTAAGATAAATATTTTAAACATTAACATTTTAAAATATTAAATTTTGGTATTTTATAACTTTTTTTGTGTAAATGAATTATAACAGAGAATTTTCAAATTAATTAAAAAAGAAAATAAAAAAGATTGCTCTATTTTTAGAAAGATTGCTAAAAAATCTCCCCAGCTTTCATTTTTGCCTCAGGACTATATCTATTAATTTAACCTGAAAGACAATTTTTATTTTGTTTAATTTTAATTATTTTTTATTATATAAACATTTTAGTTTTTGTGGGGATTTAGTTGATATTTTCCAAACAATGTGTGGAGAAAGTGGGGATTTTTGGAGAAGGATGTGGAAAAAGGGGACAAAGCCATCTGGCATGTGGCAACACTGGCCAGTCTGAGGCTAGGTTAGTAGGCACTAAGTTGTGAAATAAGAGGCACACTTGTAAACTTTGCAAAACCCTAGGGTGCAAAATAACCTGGCACCAGTACTGTTAGGGACTCTACTTATAAATGAAGGAAGAAAATTGTGAGCAAAGAAATTATAACTATATAAATACACTCTCCGTGAGATTCATGATATCCTATGACAGATTTAGATTGTTTAAAAATTTGAAATGAATTTAGTAATTGTATCAATTGGCATATCAACAAATAAGAATCAAAAAGCATGCCTAAAAAAGTAATAGTTATATTAAGAATGAAAATATAAAAATTAAAATAATATTATGTACTTTTTTAAAGATTCAAGTTTAAATAAAATGCTAAAAATGAAAGAAATTTAAATTTTTAAATTAAGATTCACATTATTGAATGATTTCAGTAAAAAAAAGTTGTTTTAACAAGTAACTTAGTGAAACAAATGAAAAGAATTAGGTTTCTAACATCATACATTGAACATAGGAAATTTTATGGAGAATATATTAATATTTATAGGTATACAATAAATTCCCAATTATCTGAGATTGTTTTATTTGGCAGATTACTGAATATCTAAAAGATTTTTAAACTTCTCAAATTTATTTCTTTATTATGTTTTAGTTAATTGGCAATCAAAATTAGAATCAAATTAAAATTACAAATATTATATTGCAATAATTTCTTGCTGCAAATAAAATTTTTTGTTTTCTTTTTCAATAAATAATAGAATATTTGTAAAAATGCATATAAATTACACAAAAGTCCAGTAAAATTATTGAGATTTTGTTTTAATATCATTAAAGATTAGATAATTTTAAGGTATAGCTTACAATACTTTTAAGATTGTAATAATTTACAATTTATAAAATCTTTGAAACTGCTACACATGAATTAAGATATATTCATTTGAAAGATTTTTTTATAAAAAATAGCTATATTATTAAATATCTATACAAAATTTTTAAAAAATATTTGATTTTCAAATAAACTTTACTACCATAATTTTCTTTTTATATTACATATATTATGTTTTCTAATATACTATATTTTTATTACTGGTAAGTAATGTAATAATTTAATTTAGAAGTGAAATTCAATAATTGATGTTAAATTAAATCTGATGATAACTTTAATTTTCATGTATACAAAATTTATTAATAGTGCATTAAGAAATTTGTTCTAATATTTTACTAATATTTTTGTTATGATTGAATTATTTAAATACATTTGTAATCATTGTTGGAAGATAATGATTTTAATAACAGTTTTATTATATGTAATCATAGTTTCAATATAAGTATAATATTGTATTTAACCTCAATTAATGCAATTTATATATTAAAATAAAAATTTTTCTAAAATAAGATATATGATTATTTTCTTATTATAAAAAATCTTTATTTAGAAAAAAACAATAGTTGCACACAAATTTTCTCACTATCAATCATTGAGTATTGATTCAGGTCTTAATATAGATTCAGCACATCATATTGATTCATATTATCATCATAAGAACAAATTAGAGTATGCACCTATTGGAAAACCTGTAAGTATTACTATCATTTAATGTTGCATTAACATAATATTTTAATAAATTTCATTTTATACTAAATATTTATGATCTAACTTTAAATTTTATATGAAATATAAAAAAATATTGGTACTATTATACAAGCTTTGTAGTAAAAGTTCCAGAAACTATAAAAAAAGAAAATATTCAATTTACCAACTAATGAACCTTGTTCCCTTCAAAGTAGTTCACGATTGATACACTGTCGCTAATGTTTCTGAAAGTTTTGGAAGCAGTCTGAGAAAGCTTCTTCTGGTATGCTTTTCAGCTCATCCATTGCAACCTTCTATATAGCTGTAATGTTCTTATGCTATCTTCCTTTCAGCATTTTTTTCAGCTAGGGAAGCAGAAAGTAATTGCACAGATATATATCAGGAGAATATGGAAGATGTGCAATAACTGTCATTTTGTGTTTAGCAAGAAATTCTTCAACTGATAGAGCAGTGTGTGATCTTGCATTGTCATGAAATAAGAAGCAGTGTCCAGATGCCCATAAATCAGGTTTAATGGCACCTAATTGCTTTCTGCAAATGTTTCAGAACATCAATGTAAATGGTTTGGTTTATTGTTTGTCCCTGAGGCATATATTCATGCTGGACAATACTTCTGGCATTAAATAATACAATCAACATTGTTTTTGTTTTTGATGGCTGGCATTTGACTTTCTTTGAAGCTGATGAACTAGGACTTTTCCATTCAACACTGTTGCTTCATTTGTGAGTCCTATTCATAACATCATTTTTAATCCTTCACAGTAATGTTCCATACAAACATGGAATCATTCTTAGCTTTTTCTAAGAGTTCAGAAGTGACTGATGCTCAATTTTCCTTCTGCTCTTGTTTGAGCATATGAGGGGAAATTCTTGAGTTTAGTTTCCTTTTTTCCAAATCTTACTATAACATTTGGTGGCAGGAAACCTATTGATGCCAAGTTCCTCGGATAATATGTGTATAGTGACATAATGGTCTTCTTATAGCCTATTTTTGATGTGATCCATATTGTCAGTAGTATACATTATTGATGACTGCTCCTACCATTAACAAGTGTCTTGTGTCATTCAAACACATGGCTTCTTGATAAGCCTGATCATTGTAGACATACTGGAGAAGATTTGATGTTTCAATTGATGTCTTCCCTAATTTTACACAAAACTTTAATGTTTATTTGCTGTTCAACTTCCATATCTATTCTCATCAAAGCAAATGACACTGAGATAAATAGCATGTTGCTATGCATTTCCATCTAGGAGAATTTCACCAAACTACTTTCAATGTCACGTATGTGCAGAACACATAGTCCATGGCTGATTAAAATTTACCAGAACAATTGTAATGTAACTGAAATATAGACTCAATCCTGGAACTTTTACAACAAAGATTATAAAATCAAATATTATTATTATTTATACAAATCTTATATTTTATTAAATTGGCAGCAACTCTCAAAACATAAATCAATTTTATTCATTTTAAACTGTACTCATTTATAAAGAAAATACAAGAGAAATTTCAATTGCAGACTAAATGCATTTTGTGACTTTTATCATTAGCTGTTTAAACTGTTTAAATAATAATTTAAATTTTATTCTATTATTTATTTTTAACTAAAAAGTACAATAAGTCATTTTATCTGATAAAGATTTTTTTAAATATAAGTTCATATTAATTTAATATAGTTTTTCAAAGTTAAAAGTCTGATAAAATTTAAATTGCTAATTAAAAATATATTTTTTAAATGGATCCAATTAATTATGCAAATGTGCAATATCCACATTTTTTAACAAAAAAATTGAAAGAATCAATAAGATGATCTTTGTTAAATATGAATATGACAGAGAATATTGCTAGTATGAAGGCATGATGGGAATATGGCATGACTGAGTCTACAAATCTTACAATTTTACCAAAAATTTTTCAAACGAATCAAAATTTTATCAAATTTTTTGATTGATCTGCATATAAGTCAATTTTCCTTCAAAATTTTTTATGGGAAAAAATTTTCAGCTTATATATGATTATATATAATAATATTTTTTCTTAAGTTGTCTATTGTTTATATATTATTTATTTACTTAACCATGATATTTATTTGTATTTCTATAGTTTTTTTTTTTTATAGTTTCTATATTTGTATATTTTGTAAAAATACAAATATTTTTCTTTTGATATTTTGGAGTGCATATTCTTTGTTTCTTCATTAAAAAATTGATGCATTATTTTTGTACTATTTTGTTTGAAATAAATAAATAAACTCAAATTTTAAAAAACTAGTTTTTGTTCCTTTTCAAATAAAAGAGATAAAAGACAAACTGTCAGATTATTGGAGACAGTAAGTAAGTACTGTATATATTATATATATCATGTATAAGCTGATTCCTCTATTTCAGTTTGAAAAATCAATAAAAAACGTGAAATTCTGTGAAAAATCAATCCAAACCTACCATTATGTCTATTTATTCACTATTATAATTACTTATTAAGTATTTTATTTAGTTAAGGGCAAAGATACATTCCTGATTCAATCTTTCAAAAATGACAGTAAGAAATGAAACGGTTTTACTTTCAAGAATGCATGTTTGATTCATCCAATCTGAATAACATCACTGTTGAACTAGAATCTCATAATAGAATTAAAGAATGTTTCTTTTTAATGGGATTATAAACATTATAACTATAATTTTAAATTTTTATATTTGTAAAGATGAATGATATGATATTTTGATAATATTCAGTGAGTAGAAAAAATAGAAACTGTCTGATAGTTTTAAATAAATGAACTTGAGTGCAGACCTACCATGTAAGTTGATTATAAGAAGACATCTAACTTCGATGAAGTTTTAGATGGCTATTATGTTTACTCATTAAAATAGATCAATCTATATATTCTTGACCTTATTTGTGAAACACCCAGTAAATTAATATTTTTGAATTTATTTGAACAGAAACATTCTCATTCATCTACATATTTTTAATAATATAATCAAAAAGAAATAGACATTTTTAGAAAAAAATATGGTGCATCCAGCTAACACTATACGATCTATTACTAATGCAAAGAGAATGCAATATGACTGTTTTATATATTTTTGATCATATTTGTGCAGTATCCAAAATTTAAATACCTAAAATATATTAATTTATATATAGTCATACATACCACATATCTTTAATAAAAAATTTCAAAAAAATCAATAAGATAACAATACATGTATTTGTTAGAAATAAATTTGGTGGAGCATGTATCTGGCACAATGGAAATAAAGTACAAATTAGTTGGTGAATTTTATGATCTTGTGAAAAATTTCCCAATATTTCACTACTCTGTATAAAAACACAAAAAACAAGCTTCAAAGCCGAACAGAAAACTTTTTATTTAAAATACTTTCGGGTTAAAACCCATCATCAGTAAATACACACTAAGAGTGTGTGTATTTACTGATGATGGGTTTTAACCCGAAAGTACTTTAAATAAAAAGTTTTCAGTTCGGCTTTGAAGCTTGTTTTTTGTGTTCTTATCTGATAATTGGTTTAAAAGTTATTAGTGGAGACACACAAACACAATGTCTATCTTTATAAGTTTTTTTTTTCCTTCAGAAAATAGGCTAAAAAATAATACACTGTAATTCTTGGTAAAAAATTTTAACTTTATTTTCAAATGTGCTACAGGTGAAATGGATTATTGATTCGTATGGAATGATGTATTTCAACTTGCATTATTTTCAAAAGATATCATTTTGAGCAATCACTGTATATGATATAGCTATTATCTCTAAATTATTTCTTATGAAACAGCCAGCAAAAGGATTAAATTTTAGTTAATATATAATTATTTTATAATGAATAAACTAATATGTAATTTATAATCAATTATTAATTATCTATCAAAATTTTCTTTTACAAATACGGATATTTGTAAAATTAACCGATTAATGCTTTGAAAATTATTTAATTTAAATTTAAAAAATTTTTTAAACTATTAAAGAATCTAAAATATTTATTACTATAATTATTAATTCAAAGATATATACATATAAAATTAAATTTTAGAAAATCAAAATCATAAATATTAAAACAGAATTACATTTCATGCAATTTTAATGCTTAACTGAAATTAAAAGGATAGAAAAAGCAGTTTGCAAATTAAATAGAACTTCAAATAACACAGAACAAAGCACAAACCTATCGCCCATCTTCAATTCTTGTTGGTGGCGGCCATCAAAAGATACCCATGCAGTATTTCTAGCATCAGGCGAAACCATAATCTGCGAAATTTAACAGAAACAGACAACAGAAAATTAGCATGCAAATAGACATGCAAACTAAGTAGCACAGTTTTATGTGCTACAAACATACCTATCACCGTGATGTAGTGCTTGTCGTTTACGACCATCAAAGGATACCCATGCCACATTATTTGACCTTGGGGGAACTGAGATCTATAGTAAAAAATTAAATCTGTTCACCTTCAAGTGTTGGAAAAGTTTGTATTTCATTCATTTTTTTTTCTCTTGTTTTGATTTTTAGACTAATTTTTTTATACTTGCTGGGAATTACCATACTCATAATCTACACTATTTGATCAAAATTAGAAGTCAAACTATTTTTAACTAATAAAAGTTATATTTATTAGCTTTAATTGTTTTTTTCTTTTTCTTTTTTTAGTATTTATTACTAACCAATAAAGACTTATATTCTTTTAATAAAATTTTAACATGTTTTTTTATCATTATGTCCAATGCTTCAGAGAATCTTTATATTGTTGATGAATATACAGGATAAATATATGTAAATAATTATCTAAATATAGTATACTCTTGATTATCTGAGTTAACAGGAGAAAGACTATACATGGATAATTGAAAAATATTGATAATCTGAATTTTTTTGTTTTATTATATTTTAGAAATATACTTTCATCTTTTTGCAATCATTGCACAAAGATGAAATACTTTAAATAACTATACAGGTAGCCCTCAGTTTACGCCGGCTCAATTTTATGCCAATTCACAATAACGCCACTGTGCAACTTGCCGTTTCACTGTGTAATTCCCCGATTTTCCCTATGCTAGACTGATCTTCATTTCAGTATTTACTGAGCCGTAATGTTGTGCATTCATTAAAACAAAGATTTTTATTGAATATACTGTATTTATTTTTTCTGTTTAATATTGTTGGGTATGTATATATTTACATTAAATTAATATTTCCGAAAAATGTAAGAGATTCGAAGCTTTGAATTTCATTTGTTTTTCTTGAGATTTTTAATAAAAAGCATTTCACTTTTATCATAAAATACATTTTAAAAATTAAACTCGTAATGCAATATATTTTGTATTATATTGTATTAATAAGCAAAATTATCAGCTTATTTTTCACTTATGTAGAACACCTCACTGTAAACATGGGTTCATTTTACGCCGATTCGATTTGGCCTGGTTTTGTAGGAACGGAACTGCCGCGTAAACCGAGGGCTACCTGTACTGGCTTCTGATGCTGTCATCAAGTATTATTAAATAATTCTTATAAATCAGTCAATGAGATATTGATTACTGTCGTATCGTATTAATTAATTGCTTTAACGATAGAAAAATTTAATATTTAATTATTTTGCTTTATCGTTTTTCAGAATTATCAGAACGTTAATTTATATGATGTATTTAATTCACCTCAATGCCTGCGCTTACTACGCTATGTCCGAGTGGGAAGGAATTGGTTCCAACAGCTGGGTTTTTAACAATACAGGAAATGCGTAAGATGAATTTATATTCATAAAAGTAAACGATACTTTAATATTTATATAAATTTTATTTTTCAGTTACATACGGTGTTTTTACTTCGCAACTAAAACCGCGACATCGATAGGAAAGAATCCTAAACCGCAGAACGAATTCGAATACGGCTTTATGACTGTTAGTTGGCTAATGGGAGTTTTCATTTTTGCTTTCTTGATTGGTCAAGTAAGTTAAAATTGAACGATAAAAATGTCTTTTGCTAAATAATCTTAGACTCGTATCTCGTCTAGATACGAGATATAGTAGCCACAGCTACTCAAAGCAAAACGCAGTATAGACAAATGATGGATCAAACTGTTCAATATATGAGGAATTTAAACCTTCCAGAGGATTTGCAAAGGAGAGTGAGATTGTGGCTTAATCACACGTGGGAACAACAGAAAACATTGAGTAAGTATTTGACAAAAAATATTTTTTACATTAATGCGTAATTTAATTCTTTAATTCATACAACTTCTCACCAAATTAGTAAAACCAAGTCACTGGTGAGCACAGCCAAATTTAAAAATTAACAGTTAATAACCTTTATAATAAATGCATTTAACAAAACAATTTAAAGTACAATTAAAGTTATTTGAATGTGCGTATGGATTTTCTTTCTCATGTTTTGCACCACTTTCCAGCTGGCTATTATTACTAAGCGGCGATTATTTTTGCATCTACCACGAGACTCTTATATCTGTAACAAAATCCACTATCAAATGAAGAATCGATTCAAAGGCTAATACCGGATTCTTTTCTTAAAAAAAAAAAAAATCTGGAGATAGAGGATTCGGAATTGAATCTGATTTTCTCATGTGTCAAATGCTTTACAGTTCGGTTATCCGGCCGATAGTGCATATGGAAATGCATATTAGAATTTGAAATTGTGCTTCAGAAAACAAAAATAACTTTCGTTTTATCCACTAAAACATATACAAAGATTGCATTTATAACTCGATAACTGACTTATAATTCGAAGAGTTTGCAATTAGTAGACTGGTATCACTATAAGGATGGCTATATGTGAAATTTAATAGCGATATCTTGGTCACTTCTGTATCTTCTAACGAACATTGAAGGATAATTTCAAGTTTTTAAAAAGGCATTAAATTATATATCATTGAAAAGAGCGCAGAAAGAAAATATTTTTATTTGAATCATGTTTTGATATCTGTTTATCTGTGGCTGAAAATGTTTCAGAGTAAGTTAGTTTTGCGGGTTGTTATTGCCATCTCTCGTGAATTAAAAATATTGAATATTAGAATATGCTAGTGGCATGGATTTTAGTAATATCTTGGGACAAAATGTTTCCCAATAGGCGAGTTCGAGTAACGCTACAACTATATTACCGTCCATATCTTAAAATCTCACAAGTCAAACGCATGAAACTTTACTTATGGGATGTTAAAGATAATGCTTTATAGTCTCGATGTATATCAAATAATCTATGGTAGACGCGAGTTAGATGAATGAAAATTGCAAATATGTATTCATTTATATATCATTACTCTCTTTTGTATAAAACTTTTCGACGTATTCCATTTCAAAATGGAAGGATATGAGAATGATAGATTGGTCAGCATGATATCTGCCTTAGATATTATCTAATGAGAATAAAATTCACATGTGTTATTGGAAAACCAAATATTTGAAAAATGATTGTTATCCGATAAATCTTACACACATAAGAATAAAGATGTTCACAGATCGTGAGGCGATATTTAGCATGAATTTTTATCTAATGTAATGAAACTTAAATGAATTCTTATTAAAATAATCAAAATTATATTAAAAACCATCAAAATTAGTTAAAATTGCAAACATTCAAAATTTTGAGTTTCTTTCTAATAATTTTCTGAACTATCAAATAAATTTTTACGAAATTCGGTAAATTTAGTCATGTTATCAAAGAGAGCTATTATGATATAATAGTGCATCTTTATTCATTCCAAAATATTGGATAGGTTTGGAAAATAAACCATTAGTTACTTTCAAAACTGCTTATTTATTTTTTATAATTTAATAAACAGAAAGTCACTATTTAGATATAAATCTGTAAATTAGTTTTAAAAATTCAATTAAAGTCTTGAAAATTGTTTTTAAATTTTAGCATTAAACATTTTTGGATAGAATATGTGGCAGCCAAAACATATAGGCCATGCAAAAATCAATGAACATTGTAACTAGTAATATCCGGGCAAAATTTAATTCAGTTAATTTATATGTTATCTGTAAAAATGTAATAAGTTTAAATATATAGAAAGTTCTATTCGTTTATTTGTTTAATTAATGTATGTAACTTGAAGTAAAAGAATACCTTAAACCGGTCTATAAAAAGGTAAAATTATCATGTGTCTTATACAGAAAATATGCAATTAAGCTGTGACCTACCAAGGGAGCCACAGCTTAAGAACCTTAAGCTGTAGCCTCTTGGTACGCCAGATCAGAGGATCAGGGGCCTCCGAAGAACTTTAAGTTTCAAGTATATGTACCTATATTTAGGAATATAAAAAAGGGACTTTGTACTCTTGGAGGATTTGCCATGTTTATGTTTAAAAGTTTATGTTAGAAGCGCTGATGCTATAATTTTATAAGATATGAGCAGTTTTCCACCCCTCTA
>WUQG02042136.1:0-10627 GCA_011317285.2 Androctonus mauritanicus | reverse complement strand
CATCGAAAATTATTTACACGAGTTTAGTGATATAGTGACCAGAAAATTTGAACGTTAGACAGAGGATAACGTTAGATTGAAACATTTTGATGTTATTTTCCCCTATTTTCTGCCAGAACTGGAGGAAAACGTTAGATCGACGAATGTTAGATCGAAGTTTTACTGTATATACATTCATATACATAAATGAACTTTGCGACAAGTCAAAGTTCATTTGTGTCAAAGTTTGCAAGTGATCCCAATACCTAACATTAGATTTTAATCATTTGTGATTAGTCGAACTTCCAATAACTTGACTGTATATGATTAAGCTTATCACATATGAATACTTTTTAAAACTTACTCTGTGAGAAATAAAAAATATGCTATGCTTTGTTTCTATAGTTTCTCCCAAATGAAATGAACAATTTCATAAAGAAAATTTATCATTTTATACTTTATAAGTAAACAAAGTTTCTATTTGAACAAATATTACTTAATACAATTTTGATCTTAACTGATAATAGTTATCATTATGGACAGATTTTTAGAGTAGACTCCTGATTATCTGGGTTGTGGATTAACTTAATTTAATCCACAATCTGAAAGTGATGTTTAATTATCGTATTTTATCTGAAAGATTTTTAACTACCTCAGGCACTGGATATAATACAGAAATGAATCTATCAGAGGGAGGCAAGAGGGGTTATTGCCCCATGTCTCATGATTTCAGGCACTTTTTACCATTATATATTTGTCAATTTTGTCATTTTAAATGTAAATAAGCTTCCGTGAAATAAATAAATGTTACATATCGTTGTTTTTATTTTCTTGTCTACAGTTTTATTTTAAATTTTGAAGGACCTCAAAAATATTAGGTTGTCCTGGGCCTTGCATTTTCTCTGAAAAGCACTGATTATATCTTATGTAACTGACTGTCAAAAATTATCACGAATATTGTAATAATTTCTTGCTACTAGCAAACAAAATTTATTGTTTCCTTTTTCAATAAATAATAAAATAAATATGTATGTATTTTATTTATTTTTTAATATTAAATGCATATTATCCATAATTGTAATTTTTTTGAGCATTTTGTGGATTATTCTAAGGAATTAATTTCTTGACTATTCTAGTAATTGGGAGTCTATTATGTTTTTAATAAATGAATCGGAAAATGTTTTGAATTAAATCAAAATACGAGTTCAATTAAATTTTTAAGAGCTACGGGAAAACAAAATTTGAACAAATGCTTCTATACAAACTAAAAATTCTAAAAATAAAATAATTATCTTACCAACTGACAGATCCAATACCTGATCCAAAATCAAACAATGATTCAGGAGTAAAATCTGGATCATTGTATTTAATCTACAAGAGAAAATTTATCAGATTTAATAAATTATTAATGAATAATAAATACAAGTAGTTCCTGATTTTTATGAGTTAATTTGGACCTGGAAATTGCTTATAAAGCAGTGGTTCCCAACCTTTTTCTGCCCATGCCCCACCTAGACATCTCTAAAATCTTGATGCCCCGTGACACGTAATTGTTATTATTCAAAATATGAACTCCTATTCGCGTAGAGAAAGTCTTCGTGAATAGAGTTCACGTTTTGAATAATAACAATTGCATGTGTTAATGTCCTATTCACGTAGAGGAAGTCTACGTGAATAGGATATTAACTTGGTCTAAATAAGCTTTCAAAGAACATAGCATCCTTGAAAGAGAAAAATAAAAGAACGAGAGGACAGTTGAAATACTAAGGAAGAAATCTCTAAGAAATTGTTAAATAAAATGGCATGAAGTGATATGAAAAACAGCAAATGAAGTTTCAAAATCACTGTGTACGTTCTGATTTTAATTTTAAAAATGGATATGTCACAATATATATATTTATATACTGTATGAGGTCCCTATAACCATAAGAAATGCAAAAAATTCTCTATTAATAACTCATTCTCAAATTGCCCCCCTTAAAAATCAAATTGCTCCTTTGTGGAGCGTGCGCCCCATGTTGGGAACCACTGTTATAAAGCAAGACTTCTTAAACCAAGAATCAATTTCTCATAAATATAATGTTAAAATCAGGAGATGCATTCTCAGAAATACAATTTGACCACAATAAAATTGAATAAAAGTCAACAAGATCAATAGTTTAATTAAATAACGATTATATTTTCATTTCTTTAGATAAATAAGTCCTTAAAATCAAGTAAAATTATTATTATTTGCACTATAAAATGCTAAAAAAATTTTATTTTTCATTATTATTATTAACGGATAGATGATCTTTTATACAGATGAACTACTGCCTTATATAAAAACTAGGAAGAGAGATTATTCATATAATATACCAGTAAAATCAGGTGTGCTACTTCTACTTTTTGGCCACCATTTTTTGATTTTTTCAAATTTCATAGCAGACAGTAGAGATTTTGCTACAAACTCAGTTGCACTGTATTGTATAATTACGTATATGGTTTGAAATGCCTTTTTACAAATGTTTAGAATTTATCGCAATTAAAGTTCATATTTTCAGTTTTATACTTTATATTTGAAAAAACTTGTTAAGTGGGAACTCATAAATCAAGAACTATCTGTATTTTAAAACGTTATATGAGAAATTTTAAGAATAAAGTTTGCTAAAAAACGTTTTGATTTTTACATATCAGATCATTTTTAACAAATTTGAGTGCTGGTCAGAAGTTAATCAACTTCTGGCAGCATTCAAATTTAATGAGTCAATGTTCACTGATGTCATTTGATGTTTCATAAAAACAAGTTGATTACTTTGTGAAAAATATTCTTTTTTCTTCTGTAAAATCAAGAGGAATTATACAATATAATGAATCAAAACTGAATCTGATATTATAAATGATAAATTAATAAAAAGAGTGAAAGTTAATTCTTATAATAAAAGAATGATTTGCAGCAATTATGTAATATAACTGCTGCAAAAAAAACGAAAACTACATTAATATTAAAAAGTATTTAAAATTATATTACAGTTACAAATTATAGTTTTTACTTGAAATACATTCAATCCTATACAACAGTGTTTCCCAAACTTTCAACATCTGTGTACCCTTTCTATAATTTTCATAACGCTGAGTATCCCTCGTCAAAAAAAATTGCATATATTTTAATTGTTATTAAAGTGTATGCAATTTTTTTGACAAGGACATAGGATGGAGGAATGTGCAGAATCACAGCACAAGGCGATGCCACAACTAAGCATACATACAAAACCACACATACACAATACAAACAAGTAACGAAGTTTATTATTTTTTTTCTATGTTTATAATCGAAAAAACTAAACTGCTTGTTGCACCAGGCCCAATCAAAGCCCGGTGCAGCGTGTACCCCACCAAACTCTTCCCGTACCCCTGGGGGTACGCGTACCACACTTTGGGAAACACTGATGTAGAAGAATCCTCCTATGGAAATTCCTAATGGAGTTTTTCCAAATCTTTTCGAAATAATCAATATCTAAAAATAATTTGAAGATTACTTTTTTAAAATTTTTGATTTTAAGTGGGGAATTTACAAACAAATTTTTAGGAAATATTTTCATATATAAATAGATAAAAATATTTAAAAAATTAATATATTAAATAAATTTATAATAGTATAATTTAATTAATGCTGGATTATTTAACTTCATAATAACTTCATTCCCTACTGGATTTGAATAGCAAAATAGAGAATTCTTATACAATTTATGGAACCGTTATGGGATCAAATGTGTCTAATAATTTGATAACTATCCCATTTCCAATCATGTTGTGGGAAATTATGTCTCAGTATATGAGAGCATTAGAGAAAATCTCCTATGTTATGGTGCTGTTTGATATTTATTATAGCAGCGTTTCAAAAACATTTTCTGTGACGGAACACTTCATAAATCCTGTAACTTTTACAGGACACCTTGGTTATTTTGGTACAGATATATAAAAATAATAAATAAATTAGGCAAGTAAATATAAGAACTAACGAAACAAAACGAAACCATTTATTATCAAATTTAGTTATGTAAAATAAACTAACGACTCCAGTTTCAACTTGTCATAGCGCTTAAAATCATATGAGTCATATTAATTTTCAGAATTTTTTACGAAACATTTATTGATCATCCACAAAACATCAATGTTCCGCGCAACATAGCTTGGGAAAAGCTGTATTATAGCATATCTGTTGCATGGCCCATGAGGCAATTTCGCCAAAAATCTCGAACAGTCAACCAAACAATCACATCTGCTATTAAATCTTCCCATATTGTTCTATGAATAGAAAAATCTGTAAGTTTTCGTTTTTATATGAAATTGTCGTACAATAATAGATTATTAAAGGAAAAATTATTGAATGTTTATTTTGTTATTAGATTCTTTTAAGTAATTAGTTAGCATTTAAGACATTACAATATATGCAAAATATTCATTAACGTTCCTTGAATTTGTTTCTAAATAAGAATGCTGAATTAATATAAGTGGCAAATCAATATTAGCTACAGATATTCAGTTATCATAAATTAGTAAAATAGGCTCAGGATCAAAAATATATACACATAAAAGCATAAGGTATATGTACGTATATTGTAATTCAAATGATGTTCACCTATGTTATAAAAAAATCTGGAAAGATTCATAAATGAATAAAATGACAAAACAGTTAGAAATTGCATTTCAGGGCTTTTATCATTTGTATAAGAAAAAATTCCGGAAAGAACTAAAATTCCAAACTTTCTGAGTGTGACCATTTAGTTTTCATTTATTTAGCATTCGGAATCCGTTGGTTTTGTGTATCCAATTTAACCAGCATAGCTGTCACAATGACATCACTCCGATAAGATGGCGTCATCGGTCGTCATAATTAGCGATCTTTTCGTGACGTCGTATATTATTACGTCATTGTCATCATATCTGCACTGTGATGTCGTTGTGATAGTGCTGTGTTATGAAATTATCATAATCCTATGCTAATCTATATTAGGCAAACTTTATACTTGCTAATACTTAGCGCCATCTTATGGCAATAATATAAATAATATTTATTATTAATAATTTTTAATTTTCATAATGCTATGTTTTATAATGGAATAATGGAAAATTTCACTTCATTGAGATTTCGTTTATAACAAATTAGTTTCTAACAGACTTATATATTGAAGAAACTTCTTCGAAACGGGCAATTCTTAAATCTAAATTCTTACAGGTTTCTTCTTTTCGAGACTTTCGAAACTGAATAATAATTTAAGATTTCGTAAGATTTGTTTTCATATACTTGGATCATTGCTACAGCAAAATAATCTGTTGTTATAATGGAACTGAAATCAATCTAAGGAATTCATCAGATTTAATGTCAGTGAAACTTGTCTCTTGTACAGATTATCGAACTTAACTTTTCTTCATTATGTTTTGCAAAATTAAAGAAGTATTTCTAAAAATTCGAATAAGATTTTATAAAAATTAAGAAAGAAATAATATACGATCTCCGATATTCATTATTACCTAAGAAAAGCATTAAATGAATAGTAAGATAAAAATTTATATTAAAATACTTTACTATAAATTTTGCTTCTAGAGAAATATCTGCTGATGAAAATCTATGGATTTCCACTAAGTTTCCATGCAACTAAATGTTATAATAAATGTAAATAAAAAGCCACAATAAATAATATTTTTCTTAAATGAAACCTAAGAAAAGAACATAAAAAATTATTACCTGATCTGTGAGACGTGAAGTTAAGTAACACATAAAGAGGAAGATAGTGATATAGTAGAAACATATTATTAAAAATAGAATTTTCATCACTAAGTTTATATTGATAAATACGATTGCGTAAATGAAAAAGCATAATATGTAAATAGATAAACCATAAACAATGACAAAGTAACTTCAAATTTTTCGTTAATCTGTTCGAAACAATCTAGAATCTCTATATGACTCTCTATCAAATCTTTCAGAATTGCTAACAGATTCCTAGAATCCTTATGAAGAAAACATATTTTGCAGGATAAATATTCTAATCTCTTAAAGAGTATATGTGCGATAATATAAAATTGAAGTATATAACTGCATATATATCCGACCATTAATAATATATCTACCAGAAAAATAAACATGCAAAATATACAGCCAATATTCGACTCTTTCGCTTTCAAAACTGGATAGAAACAAAAATCAGCAATCCATAGTACCAAAAATACGATGAAAAAATAAATTAAGAACATAATAATGGAGAACTTTTCTATGGTATTCGTTAACTCTCTTTCATCTACATAAGAGCTTTTTTTGTAACAAAAGAATAATTTTCTTCTTTTTTGAATACTGAAATGAATAGTGATAGATACAAGTAACAACAAAATTATAACTTCTATCACTGATGTATCAGAACCATAAATATATATCCAGTTGTCACATACAATGTCTTTTAAAAGAATATCCAATAATTGTCTTATGGTAAAATACCATAAGAATATTTCAACTATATTTGAATAGAACTTATAGAATTTTGATCCAAATTTATTATTTCCTATACGTTTGTGACAACTGCAATCTTCTATAATATTTATTGCAAATGGTTTAGATGCTTGCAACACAGAATTAATGAGATCTGTTGGACATTCTTCATACATGATTGAAATTTTCGATATTTAAGAATTTTTTGACTAGCAAAAAATATTCTTGGCAAATTATCACACAAAAAGATGTAATTTGGTTAAAATTTCCTTCGATAGATATATATTATCGTATGATAAAGCAAAACATTGAATTTCTGAAACTGAATTAAGAGTAGAAATAGCAGATTAGTGAATACTCCTTATATATGCGATATTGTGAGGATATTTAAGAGTATCGATTTAAAACTTCCTTCAACTATCTTAATATTGATTAGGTGCATGCAGATGGTTGCGTGTTATTGAAAAAATTATCTTATTTTAATTAAAATATTTTATGGCAAAGAGAATTTGATTTATGTTAATATTTTAAAATTCTCTACTAATACCTGAATCCAGTTTACTACAGATGAAAAACATCTTTATAAAAGCTATATAAAAAGTGTAAGATAAGATTGTCCTCGTAGTGTAACGATGGGGACTAAATGAGGAGAGAAATAAATATAAGCAAGTCACAAAAGCTTTATTTCTGCTAACAATTCGCAAAACATTTATTGATATCAATCAGAATTTATGATTACAAAGACATATTCACATGCTAATATAAAATTGAAAGCAATTAATATAGAAAATTAAACTTTTTCAATTAAAACTATTGTATATTCTAACATGAATCATTTGTTTAAAATATTTTACATAATAAAAAAATTCATTATTATGTATTCATATCTTTTTCTGTGAACTAAGTACTCATAAAACTATTAAGGAATGATTTGAACAGCTGTTTCTAAAAATAATATATTTGTTGGGTTTAAATATATTTTCAAATAATAGAAATGGCTCATTTTGTTCAAAAATGTCAGTGCGATTCATTTTGTGGTTATCGATAAATCGAGATTTAAATTTAATTTTCTGGTAAATTTATTTTCTTAACTAACTCGATTAAATGAGGTGAAGAAATAGTTGATGCCGGAGTGAGAGATAAACAGCTTCAGTTGAAAAAGTATTTAAAATTTTTTTTACTATTTGATGAAAAACACATTAGTTTTTTCCGACCCTGGATATGTTCTTGAGAGTAATTTTTAATAACATTTATTAAAATATAAGTCGAAACATTACTAACGCACCAAGGTCGAAACGAAGTAAATTCGGGATATTGTGAAGGCATAATATAGGGCTTTAGGAAGGGAGATGAACAACATTTGACTCTGTTTGTTTGTTTAAGAGGACACAGTCGAGTGTTGAGGCAGAATTGAGTAAACTAAGACGAGAGAGAGAGAGAAAGAGAGAAATTATTTTGAAAAGAGTTGTTCCAACAACTCTTGCAGTTATTAACAACTATTCCTATTGGATTAAAAGATAAATTTACCTAATGTTGAGTTAATTAATTGTATTTTTAGATTTGTCTGGTAAACTAATGACAAATATCCGAATTTCTGATGATATTTTTATAGTTAACATTAAAAAGTAAATCCTGAAATTAAATTCTATAATTACTGTATTAAATGCTAACATACTCTTGAATTAGCAGGAATACTGTTGTGAAATTATAGTTGTTGAATTGCTGTTGTTAAATAGAGAAATACCCAAACTTGTCTAAATTCGAAGATATGTAACTACTCATCCTTCTCCCGGCCAACTTGTTTTTTTCACAATTACATAGTGTATATATACACATGTAATGTATATATTTCATTTGCTGATTTGTTGATTAAGAGTCTTTAATTATAACTACATATAAAACTTTTATAATTTGTTGTTTTCTTGGTACATATATACTTGAAAATAGATATGGATATATGTATGTATCCAGACTTACGTACTTTTCGAATTACGTTATGCTTCCAGATCCCACTTATTACGCAACTCCGAGGCATTAGTATAGTTTATAAATTTGAAAATATTATACTGAGTATAGGTATAATCTTGTATATTAAAATGAGGAAGTTATATGTACTATAGAATGTAATTTGAAGTTAAGTAAATCAATATCATATTAAAAGAACGGTTGAAACTGTAGACTACTATTTCTCAACGTGTAGACCGAGGGCCAGTAATGGAAATGCGGTTTACTTTCTTCCATTATCATGCATATTGTTTGTTAATCAAATGGTCAATAAAAATTAATAATTAATTTGGGAAAAGATGCTATGGAACGAAATCTAGATGAAAATAGATAATTATTTTAGGGAAACAATAACTGTTTTTGAACTATACCACAAAAATTAACTGGTGGCAATGTTATAAAAGCAAAATTTATTCTGTCGAAGATATTTATTAAATTAATGAAATCACAAAATGTCCAAATAACAATAAATAATTCTTCTTGTATTCAATACATTAATCCCTTTCTCAGTACATTTTTGATTTAATCTTATTAACTTTTAAACATATATTCTTAAGACATGCTCAAATGTATTTTCTGAACTATTCTTTGATACAAAATTTTATTTTGAATGCAGATGCAGTTTTATTTATTTTTATATTATTTGAGTTTTAGTGATTTTGAATTTTAAAACGAGTTCTGAAACCAATCCACTATTAATGGTGTTGCGACAATGAGAAACAAAGCTTCGAGTTACGACGGCAGTTATTACTATAATCTTATATCGAAATGAGAGCAGCTTCTGTTTGTAGCTGTTCTCTTTTCGATACATATATATAGCTGTTCTGTTTGGAGCTGTTTTCTTTCTGTTAAATAAAAATACAATAATATAATTTTTAATATTTTATATATAAAATGCAGTCTTGTAAATCGAATTTACCAAATATCACAAGAAAATCGGTAATTTTTTAAAACAGTATATATCGTCGACCAGATTGCCCCTGGGGTTCGAATCTCTGATCCCATCCCTTGAAAATATTTATCATAGAATTCGGGACCGGCTGGTCTATCGCCGTCCTCTACAATCCGGCTGATCCCTCCCAGGAATGGGCAGTCTGTGGAAAGGCTTATTTCGCCCCACCACTTAGTATTCTGACATAATGGAAATTTGCGTCATCTGTTGACAGAAAACAATATATACAAATTTCATTATTATTTTCAATAAGGAAATTACATATTGTTTTCATGTTTCCCTGAATATATAAAAACATAATTCAGAATAGGAAGGAAATTTTATATGAACACATTTATGCTTTATAATAAAAATATACTAACATTATTTTCTAAAAAGGAAAAAGGAAATTCGGTCCGTAGACAAAATAACAATTAACAGATTAGTTAGTATAGATTTAGAATTAATAACAATTTTATAAAATAAGTTACATATTGCCTTTGCTAATTTTTACTGGTGAATAAATTTATTATATTATAAAATAATGAAATCTGTCCTTGATGGAAAATATTTTAATTAAAAAATGAGAGCAGATTATCGATTAGTTGATTAATTAATTAGCGAGTGAGAGAAATCAATCTGTATCGAATTTCCAAAGAATTATATTACAAGGACAAAAGGAGAACAAGTAAAAAATTTTGCTTAGCTTTAAAAATATTCCGTTAGAAATATTCTGTACATAGAATATTTCTAACGGAATATATATATATTCCGTTATATAATGTTCCGTTCCAAATATATATTTTAAGACAAAAATTGTTTATCTTCAGATAGATTTCAATCAGAAGTTAAATTTCGAAAACTACAAAGATGAACGAAGGTTGCCCAACAGTTCTTATGGTTCCAGTGTCGCATGCATGCCAACCGTTCGTCGCAAAGATAATAGAAGATTGCAGCTGCAGAGAGGTTGTCGGCAATCATAAATTATCTTCAAAATTATACAAACTTTATTCGAACGTAACTGAAATATTCTTATGGTTTTTTCCATTCGACTGTTTTTGGATATCTTTTCGAAGAGCATCGTATGTGAAAACTGGATATATATTTACGGATATGATATATTTTTGCTAAGAATTATAATTGCATTTTTTTGCATATTCATAAGTATTTTTTTCAGTATTCACAGAAGAAATAAATTATTCTTTTGTTACAAAAGAAGTTCGTACGAAAACGAATTAGATTTAGCA
>WUQG02042125.1:0-10628 GCA_011317285.2 Androctonus mauritanicus | reverse complement strand
ATCGTCTATCCGGTCGGGCCCATCCATCCTTCGTTTCGTTCGGTGTAGTTCTTCTCTTATAGTAGCCGGAAGCCTGGGGCTCAGGACCTTCCCGGATGGTTTAAATGTCCGTCCGTTCCGCTATTGGTAGGTTTCGGCCCGGCCCCTCCAGGGGCGCGCCTATATTACATCAGCGCCCCCAAAAGTCCACACGCTTCTCTGGGCATCTCCGAGAAAATCCGGATGAGTATTTTAACCGCGGAACTTCCCGAGAAGCGTCGGGTGGTTCCAGCCGCTGGCTGCCGGAATTTCCCGGAGAATTCTCTCTCCATATACCGGAAACCTTTAGCCCGGAATTTATTAAAATACACGAATGACCGAAACGTGGAATGACAGTCCAACCCCGCGCCGGCTAAACCGGACTACCGCCCCAGGTACTCTGGCGCTTCTAGCCGGTCGGGCCCCGTCCGAAGAGTAGAATTGGACCGATCTGGCTCGGGCCCGGGCGCTACAACTAGCTCCGGTAGATAGTGGCGGAGCGGGAGAGTCGGGCGTCGTCCCGCCTCCACTTACTTCTCTTACCGCCGACTCTGGTATTTCTGCACTCGAGTTTCCCGGACGTGGTCTGGTGTTTACGTTGGGGCCGTCGGACCGGGCCCGGTCCGGACCGGGTGAGAGAAGTATAAATAGCGCGGTGGCGGGGGGCGGACGGCCCACCCGCGGGACCGGAGTAGTGATTTATTCCTAACGGCCATCATTCGATCCCGAAGAAAATGCGTTATTTGGCCCGACCGCGTGATAAATAAGTTGTGTGTGTTACCAGGATTACGGGAGTACGTCCTTATCCAAACACAGAGCCTCCTTCATTAATTAGACTGGTGTCAAGCTGCAGACGGCCTCGTCGACGCGTGTTGGTGGGCTCGTCTCTCTTCCTCCGTTCTTCGCTTCGTTTCTAGGGAATGAGAGGGGAAGGAGTCGGGAGAAAGGTCATCCCATCAACAAGTCAAAGTAAACATTCCTGGCCTGGTAACTGTGCCCGTAAATTTTCCTTCCTCCGCGTTTTATATATTTACACGACAAAGGCCACCCGTCGGTCGGCCCGGGTTCCGGGGCCATTGGCCCCGGGTCCGCGCCCGCTCGATTCCGACGGTGGCCCGTCCGGTAGAGCGGTTATTTTATCCGGGCCCGGAGTAAGGCGCTCGGCCCGGTCCCCTTAGTTTTAGGATGGGCGGGCGCCCATGCCGGGCTGAAGCCGCCGCCGGACCCAGACGGGACCCGGAATAGACCGGACGGTGGGAAGACGGTGTAACGGAAGTCGAAAGACACCCGTCTCCGCGCCGTAGCGGGACCAGAAGGGAAAGTTGGGCTGGAAAACCAGAGTAGGTCCGGTTGGTTTTACCCGCCTATCTACGGGTCTCCCCTATCGCCAGTTTCTTACCGAGGCCATAGTTTCCAATGGATTTTGGCCCGAAAATACGATAAAAACGGAGCGCCTTACGGTGGTATAGGGAAGGTCGTCAAATGTACAATTGGTTCGGCCGAAAGGTTAGTAACTCGGGCACGGCCAGTGTTGGCCGTCTCGACCATTGGAAATCTAACGGCCTTAAACGGCGTTCTATCGGAAACCACGATAACTTCTCCGACCAGATCCACCGTTTCCATAAACTCGACACTCCAAATAGAAGGCCAGTGGCGGCGCGGCCTATTTTATCCCATCCCCAGCTTTAGGTTTTAAAAAAAATGGTGGCGGGACTGGTTATCCACTCGAGTTATGGCCGTAAGAAATGGGGTGTTTTTTATTCGTCTTTTTTTAACGGCGCCTCCATTCGACGTTGGGTCCGATACCACCAACGGCTGGGCCGCCCAAGCTTAAAACCAACCCGAGCGTATATGTTGGGAGGGTGGGTCGTTTCCCGGACCACCGTCGAACCAAAGGGGGCCCGGGCAATGGTCTAAAAGTGATGGAAGAAATGTGGCGGAAGATTTCCGGTTACCAACCCGGAATGGTGGCCGAGGCAAGTAATTTCGAAAGGGAAGCGTGGGTTTTTTCAAACCAGCGTTTGACGCGGTCCCGGTGGTCCTACCGAAACTAGGGACCAGTCGGGTAGGGGGAAAACAGACCACCGAAACCGACGGAAGATAAAAGCCGGAACCACGGCGATAATAACGGCGTAAAGGTGGAAAAGCGTGGCTGACCGCCACACGGCGCGCTAAAACGGGACAGAAATACGGCGGGCCGATCAACCTTCCGCCAGTCCTCGGAATACGGGGTGGTTTTGGGTGCGGAAGATTGGCTGGCCTCCGCCATAAATGCGAATTGGCTAAACCACCGTACTTACTGCTAAGACACCGAGCCGAGTGGCGTGGGCTGAAAGTTTATCCGTCGGGGCTCGGTATTTCGGCGGTGGTGCGGCCGACCGGCGTGGGACAAATTTTAAGGCCCGGTTTCCCAGTCACGGAACACTGGCGGTACAGACCGTCGGGGAAGGAGGAAGCCCCAAATAAGTTTTTAAATGGGGAAGGCGGTAGCGGAAAAATGTGGCGCGTCTCTACCCACCCAGACTGGTTCGAAAGTCGACGGTTACCGTCGGGTCCTATTATTTCCAGAATTCTTCCGGTTAGGCGGAACCAGAAAAATTCGCCAGTAATATTATTATTAACCTAACTCGCTATACTACCGAGAAGTAACCGTAACCACCCGGCAGTGAGCACGAATAATATTTATAAAACAACTAGGACTATTTGCCTTTGATAGGTGATTTTTCTACCATCGATATTTTTGGTAAAGACATTTTACGGAGTCCTATACTAGTGTTAGAAGAGTAGATACCGTGGTACTTACCTGTTCCATTATTTATCTAAATTTCGTTAACTGCTATATAATAATAATAATGACCCGCCCCATCGATTTTATCTAGATAGCGTCCAGCCTAGACAGGTATTCCCTACCTAACGCTACGGCTGCCAAAAAGGCTGGAGGTTCGATTCCCGGCAATATATCCTTCCACCGACTACAGTTTTTACCCATGACACGGAAAAGCTTTTTCCATATTTCCATGGCTTACCGATTTTGGCCGACAAATCTAAACTGTATTTTTTCCTGGTGAAAACGGATTGGGCCGGCCCTACCGATTTTCACCGTTCTCCTCCCTGGTCATTGGTCCGGAGAAGTAAAAGGGGGAAGCCGGATAGTGGGGCGGGAAAGCCTGGCCCGGGCACCCATCCGCCGGAACCGGCCCTAGTAAACGGAAGAGGTGGCCTAGTGGAAATTATTATTTTTAGGGGGAAGCCGGGTAGACGTTGGATGGCGGGCGGTTGTCGGCCGCCGGCCTGCCAGGTGTTTAAGTAATTAGACGGCCGGGCGGCTGTAAATTCGAAAGACGACCATCGACTGTCGGAGGGAAGGAGAAACAGCGCGCTCGGCCGCTACTACTCACGGCGGTGACGCGCGCTTTTTTTTCCCCGCCCAGGTCGGAAGGTGGATTTTCATTTCGTTTAAACCGATGATTTCCAGCGCTTCCGATTTTTCGGCCGGGTCCGGGTTGCCGGCTATTAAATCTGTAAAAACACTCGGAAAGGTTTCACCCGTTTGGCCGGAAACCGTGGCCATTTTTTTCTGGGATATTCTCGGGTCCGAAGCCGGGCCCTTAGAAATCGGACGCCCCAACTACCGAATCTGTTCCGCAACTATACCGCGCCCGCCTACTGAGGCGCTACCCCTTTACCCGCGGTTAAATCTACCACCTGACTAGCACTATCTGGCTACTGGCCGAGTTAACCGGGATAAAAGTAACTAACTCCATCCGGATAACCGGCCATACCCTGGTCGGAATCGTTTCGGTGTCGATACCTGGTTAAGTCGGGGTTAAGTAAATCGAGATTAACCAGTGGTTGGGTCGGGTAAAGGCGGGTGGGGCCGTAGTGGGGAAATTTTTTCCAGTAGGGAATGCCGGAGTTTGGATCTACTCAGTTTAATTCATCGATGTATTAACTTAAACGACGGTGCCGTGACTGGAGATATATAACATACACCCGAGTTACCTGGGTTCCATCTAAGGTGGTCTAAATGTGATTTCCAGACGTTGGTCGGACAATAAACTTCGATGTGTGTCCCATCGACGGCCTTTTTATTACGTTTATTATCCGTGGTTTATATTTTATTTACGGATGGAAAAACCGTCACGGAACCGTAAACCGTCGTCTCGGAAAATGGCGGTAGTCGACACTCGACCGCCACCTGGCTGCCCAGTTGAAAAGAGTTAACTGGGTTCCGCCGACGGAGTTAAGTTAGCGCCGTTTCTGGCCAATCGATGGGGGTTGGTTAATTCTGTTCCGCTCGAAAGCCAGACTCCACCGGTATTAATTCGGCTAGCGCCGAGGTAGTACGGGGGACCATAACTGGACGCTGGCTAACGTCGGTCGATAATCGGTAGACGGGGCGCGCGGTCCACCCTCTTTACTCCACTTCCGGTCTCGGTCGACCGGTTCTCCGTCCGGGCTGTCATCCGCTCATCCGCGGCTAAATTTAAAAACGGTGGAAAGTCCGGCGGCACCAAAAAAGAAACCACCGGGATGCCGTAGTCGGAAGGTAAGCGGCCGGCACCCTACCGTCCCACTGCACCACCTATGGGGTGAGTGTGGGTCCACTCCGCCCCCATATTTCCGGAACGAAAGAAAACGTTTCCCAGTAGCCGTCGGAGGAAACGTTTTCTTTCGGAGGAGAGGGCGGTCGACCTAAAACCAACCTCTTCGAAATAGGAAAGGGCTTAAATTATAAAGAATAGTAGCACCGACAGGTGAGAGCCGACCGACCGATTTTAACCTAAGGTGGTAATTTCGATCGTTCCCTCTATCAAATTCTGTCGGAAATGACACCTTTACTTCCGCTCGGACTAATCAGTCCTTTGGTCCTTTTTCAGACGCATGTTCCCCACTTTTCAAGTCAAGTTGTACGGAATGGATCCTCTGGCCGACTACATCCTGATGATGGACTTCGTTCCGGTCGACGACAAGAGATACCGATACGCCTTTCACAGGTAAGAAAATGCTATGGAAAAGATGGTGGCCGGACGGCCCGATCGGGAGTCCACCCGCCTGTTACGGCGGCGCGGTAAGCTGGCTAGTACCGCCCGATGGAGGCGGCTTTCCGTCTCTACGCTTCCATCCGGAAAGAATCCTCTACCGTTCCCCGCCCGGCGGCCCCTTAAATTACGCCGCCCCGACGGCGGTCCGTATCTCGGACGTATTTAGATTCGAGTTCGGCCCTCCGGACCAACCTCGGAAGAATAAGGGAGAGCCAAGATCCTACCGGAAGGGTGGCCGACCGCTAGCGGAAGAAACGCAGCCCGCTGCAATGGCCCTCGGCTCGGCGCGCCCAGAGGGTAGACGACCTTCTCTCTTCCCCATTAATGGGCGGGCGGGTAGATGGGCCGAATCGAAGACGAAAGTCGGCGTGGGGGTAGAAGCGGAGCCCAGTCAGAAGAGACATTGTCCGGATTTCCACTCTGGAGGATCTGGGTTGGAGTCTCGGGTCCCACTCCTGGAAAATATTTATGGTGGGGTCTGGGCCCGGACTACTCTTCCGCCGGTGGAAGAGCGGGTTCGGCCCCGTCACCGTATTCTTAGAGAATGGAAGGTGGCCAAAAAAAGGCCGGGAGGTAAGCGGCGCTCGGCCTGAAAGAGGAGGCCGGTGGCTCCGCTATATTTAGGGAGGGCGGCCGCGCCAATCGCGGCCATCGACTCTTCCCGTTTGTCAACCGGGCCGTCACCGGGTGGGCCCAATATAGAAACGTAAATTGGAGTAATTTCTGGCTTTTCAGTTCCAGCTGGATCGTGGCCGGCAAGGCCGATCCCAACATGCCTCCCAGGATCCACGTCCATCCGGATTCGCCGGCCAAGGGTACTCAGTGGTGCAAGCAAGCCGTCTCCTTCGACAAGCTGAAGCTGACCAACAACCAACTGGACGACAACGGACACGTGAGTCTGCCTCTAGTTATCCGCGCTGGTGGCGCAGATCCGACCGTCCCCCGTCGGTGGGAAGGGCCGCGCCGGCCCGCTTTTTTCGGTAGATTCAGGTCGGTGTTTGTTAGCGCGAAATAAAGGGTTCCGGAAGAAAAACAGACCCGATAGGCTACCTAGACCGATTAGTAGACCGAGGCCCTAAGGAAGCCCATAGCCGGACCGAGAAGTCTATCGGAACTTGCGCCCGTAGCCGCGCGCGCTTACGGGTAGAAGAAGACCGGCCACACTTTCGGCCATAATTCCCGACACTACTCGGCCAGGGTCGAGCGCTTACGGTTACCGATGGCCAGTGGGACTCGGCCACTGATGGCCCACTTAGGACCTTCCGTGGTGGTGGTTGGGGCTAGCGCCTATTAAAGGCCATGGCGCGGTTTCCACCGAGCCCTTGGGCTGCCGATTTTGGACAGAAAAACATTTAGGCGCCGACTCGGGCCCTATAACGGATGCGTCACTTTTATCCGAGCGATAAGCGATGTTTGAAAAATAAACCAATCGAATACGTCGATAGGACAAGTTTGTTTCCAGATGGACTTTTTTCGTTCCTCCCGCTTTTCCCTCTTTCTTAGCTAAGAATTTCCGACTAAATAATACTTTGTAAAACCGGAACCCACTGATGCCAGACCAATTCCATTATTTCCGTACCGTATTCTGTTTATTGGTCCGGTTTCGGTCGATCATGGGTCCGCTATTCTATGCCCGGCGTTATTTTTGTATATTTTTTTTGGGGGGATTGCTGGTGGACACCGACATTTCCACCGACCAAATTTATTAACATTTCGCCGTTTACCGCCCTCTTTTTCTGGCTGAGTGTTTAAATTGGACCTATCTCTGCAACCAACCAACCACCCATGGGGGATGCTAAAGCGTCTATTTTTAAAATTCCGTCCAGAGGGCCGACTATTTGGATACGTTATTTCGTCTTCCGCTACTGTTAGGTCGATTTTTTAATGGCCGAGTAGGAAATTGTTTTTCGAATGCAAAAACTTATCCGCAGACACAGCGTCGACTAATTCCACCGTCTTTATATTTATTTATTTATGGCCTGGAAGCGGCCATCTTAAAAGATGACGTCGATGTCTACCCCAGTCGACTCGACAAATATCGTATGATTGATGCGCCGAGTTAGCGTCCAAGACACCGGTGACGTCACTGACCAATTTACCCACAGTTTAACCCACGCGGCTTAGGTGGCTGATGGGAAGTGTCGAATTTAAAAACGTACCTTCTTATTCGGCTGCGCTTTACCAGCCATTAGTTTCTTGTTAGCTACGGAACGGGTGAGCTAACGGTCCCGTGTCTAGCCAAAAGTAGGATGGACGTCTACTCCGTTCGATCGGACCGAATGGTTCGGTGGAAACCGCGCCTAACCCGACCGTCTTTCCTCGTCCGTTCACCGAGCCACGGCCACCGGTCGGGCCCGTCCGTTATTTCTTCCATATTTTACGTCCCTCTGCCACCGGTCGGATGACTAAGGGCCGGGGCCAGTTCCCATCACCGGCCGCACCCACACCCGCGGAGGGGGTCGGATGGCCGAGGACGGGGTTGGCCGGGCCGGGCCCAGCGCCCCCAAAAATCTTCGGGAGTTACCAGACTCGGGAGGGCAACCCGGTGCTCCCGCCCGACGGGCCGACAGCCTTAGCACTCGGCCATCCGGCCGCCCAGTTCCATCTGTTAAGATTGGGATCCGGCCAAAGTGGAATTTCGGGTCATTCGGACCGGTACGGTACGGCCGTTTCCGCCGTCATCCGGAAAAATCGAGGTCAGCCGGAACCGGACCGCCGAGGCCCGGCGCCCTCCGGCCCTAACGTCCGGTGTGGTCACCTTCCGGCCTTCTTCCGTAGATCATCCTCAACTCCATGCACCGTTATCAGCCCAGGTTCCACGTGGTGTACGTCAATCCCAAAGGAGAGGACGTTTCCAGAACGGAGAACTTCAAGACGTTTATCTTTCCCGAGACCAAGTTCACCGCCGTCACCGCCTATCAGAACCACCGGGTAGGTAGCCGCGGGTGGTCCGCCCGCCCCACCAGCGCCACTCATCTGGATTTTTCTTACAGATCACCCAGTTGAAGATCGCTAGCAACCCGTTCGCCAAGGGATTTCGCGACTGCGACCCGGACGAGTGGTAAGCCTTTCCTTTTTTTCTAACCGGCTAGGCCGAGTGCCCGTCTTAAAAGCCAATAATCGGCGCGCCCCCTCGACCGGATCCGCCCAGGCTCCCACCCTGGATACCACACGCGCGCCGGCCTGGGCCCGCGCTTACTCTCTCCACCGGGAAAGAGTGATTTTTTCCGGTCCGTCCGGGAAGTTTCGGCTGGAAGGAGCGGGTGTTCCACCATGGTACGGCGTAACTTTCCTACTACGGCCACGGGACGCGACTCGGACCGTCCCGGCCGGGCGTTGGGTCGGACCATTTTGGAAACAATCGAAAGCGCGACCCAATCAGTCCGGAAAGGGTTTTCTTAAAACTCGAGTTTAGGCGGAAAACCGAATGACAGACAGTTTATTTTAAGCCGCGGTTCTGGTCGGTCGGTCTAACCCCCGGCCTAAAGTGGAGCGCGCTTAGTCGGAAGGCTAGCGGCCATTTTTTAGCTGTTGGTAGTACAGTACAAAAGCCATATTTGACGGATGATAGACGAGCGTAACGGCGCGAGCGGGGATGACTGGAGAAGCGGAAAGTAACATATAAATTGCCGAAAGTCGGTACTAAATTATAGGGGAATTTTCTGGATTTTACCAAAAACGGACTTACACCGCTTTGGTAATAAATGTCCAATCATTAACCAAATCCGTCCTTAAAAAAATCTGACAAATTGGAATACATTTCTAGTCACCTTTCCCTCTTCTTCTAATCCCCGTTACTTTCTTTAAGTTCTGCATACCGTATGCAGAACTTACTATAAAATTTTGTACATTCTTGATTTTTTCTATTAATTTTAGTTTTTCCGGACTTTAACTCACATAAATACATTAATTGATTTTCAATTAAATGTTGGTAAATAGTTTCCATCGAGGTTGCATTTACATATTAATAATAACCAATTTTTTTATGGTGTATATAGACTTTTAGGTGACCGACTATCTGTTGGCAGAAGAGCACACTTTCGCTGGTTAGGCGCCTAGGTGACACGGCCACGTCATTTCTCCAGGCGAAGGTGAAACAGACTCTAGTTTGATTCCGGACATTAGTTGATTATTTATTAGAGACAAAAATATATATTTGTGTATAGTTGATTAATTGTGTCCTTCTTTAGTTAAGAAAGACGGTGTTGGGGTATTTTTTATTAGTAGCCAAAGCGACAAAAAGGTTGAGAACCACCGCTGTATATTGAACTAAGATGTAAATGAGTTTTTCCGGGCTGTCTTCTGGCCTGGGCTATTCCGTTTCGAAATATGTTCCCATTACCGGTAAGACGGTTCGACAACCGATACAGATGACTCGTCAGTTAAGAATCGATTCGTCTATCTACCGAGATTTTGTTGCATGCGGCTCAAGCCACTTATACGGTGTCTATAGATTTAAAGCTACTCAAATTTTGTACGGAAGAAGGATCTGAGGTTTCTTATCGATGACATCTTCGTCTTCTGGATTATCAGGTATTTAAAAAAGTAGAAAATGTTTTATCTCCTTCGATGAATTTACTTGGAAAGATTACAGTCGGAATCGGGCCAGCATCGATCGTCTGTAGAGGCCGTTGTTTTTATGGTACGCGTTAATCCCGTCTTCCAGGCTGACAGGAGACTATGAACGACGATAAATTTCATTCGTTAGTCGATCTTGGAACTTCTTTCTCGGCCGACGAAAACCCGACAGTTTACACCACGCTTCCACTACTGGGATAATACGGTGAAAATTTCTCCCTTCGACCCGCCGAATGCCCTAAAGATCTCGGAATAGCATCTTATTTATCGAATACGATAAATAAAACCCAGAACTTCACCCAGACGTACCTGGCAATTAAATGGAAAGATATTGTTCTAAGACTTGGGTTCCGTACTATGGAACCAAAGTCTCGGTTTAACCGCCGCCTGGTTATATACTTAAAGTTTTGTCGCCGCTTATAATCGTATGGCCAATTACCGAACGAATACAACGGGGCTAGATAACTAATACAGTGACGGATGATTGGGAATTACCTAATTTCTCACAGCTATGGCGCGCCATCCAGATTTACTCGGGTTCCATAAATACCTATCCGGTATTCTTCCTTCCCATCGCCTTTCATACGCTCAAAAAGGGGTCGATTCGTCTTCCCAGACATCCAATCGGCCAAACGTATTCGTCATTTTTTGATGGCGCGGTCCAAACTTATAACGATATTCGCCAACTTTAAAATATTTTTTAACGATTTGTCTCCGTTTTGTGTGGGTGATGCTGGTTAGTTGGGGGCGCTCCCGTGTACCAACTCGGATGTAAATAAAATCAATAAACGCCCGGTCCCGTCTTCCTCTACCTAAGATAGGACACCAAAATTCCGGAAATGGAATTTTGGTGCCTTATCTTAGGTAGAGATAAACGACCGATGGCTTATACCACCGTTTATTTTTTAGGACGGTCCGATATCTAGACGGACAGGTACGGCCCTTAGAAAAAGTCGAGTATTTTTATTTTGTAAGACGCTCTTCCGA
>WUQG02042114.1:0-10628 GCA_011317285.2 Androctonus mauritanicus | reverse complement strand
ACCCGAAATAATGGAGAAAGTACACATGATATACCAAAAAGAAGTGTTTTGAAAGTTCCACAAGTACCAGTGAATCATGGGTATATAAATATTCTATAAATAATAATTAATATATTTTTTTATTAAAAAAATTAAATTTTTAAATCTCATAACAAATTAATATAATACATATTTGTAAAACTTTAAATTTAATTTTTTATAGCCACAAAAAGAGATTAGATTCAAACTGTAAGCGTTCCTATACAGAAGAAGAATTACAAGCTGCCTTGCGTGATATTCAAAGTGGAAAATTAGGTACACGTCGAGCTGCAGTGATTTATGGAATACCTCGATCAACATTAAGAAATAAAGTTTATAAACTTGCAATGGAAAGAAATAGAGGAACTCGAAATAATACATCAAAAATATGTAATGGTGGAAAGAAACTTGATTCAGAGCAGAAAGATAAAGATAAAGAATGTGTTGAATCCGAGAAATCCACATCTTGCAAACAAAGCAGCGTAGCAGCATCTGCCAGTGAGTCACTAAGGCAACTTTTAAAGAACACTATTACACAAAAGACACAAAGTGTCAGTAAAAATAATGATAAACATAAATCTGATGTAAATCAATTACAATCACCTATATTTTATAATCCAGAAGCCACTGTTGATATGTTAAGTACTTTGGAATACAGTCAAGCATTGGCTCCTTTTTTATCTCAGGTAAGTAATAATAAATGATAAACATCTAATGAAATTAATGATTTGTTTTAATTCTTTATGATTACAAATTGTAAAAGCTATTTCTTAATATGGTTATTAAATGTGATCTTAAAATATACAAGAGCTCCTAGAAAGATGATGATAAAATATACAAGAGCTCCTAGAAATGTAAGATTTGTTCTTGGCAATATTACATAAATTAAATTTACCTATATAAAAAAATATATAGATATTATATTGTAAATCATGAACATTATATATGTTATATGCATAGCTTACTTATAATGCAGCAGATATGATATAAGTATTATAATGTGATGCACATATACAATTTACACTATACCGTGATATATAATAATTTTATTATTAATAGTCTTGTAGCCATCATTGTAATATTACTATGTGTAATTTCAATACTTCCTCATACACTAAATTATAAAGATAATTTTTTAAATATTTTGCATGCCAAAATTTTTTGTGAGTGAAATTTATGTATGTAGTATGAGGGAGTGTCAGTAAATAAGTTACAAAAATTAATTATATGGAAACCACAAGAGATATCTATGTGGTACCATTGTTCATTTTTCCACATAATCCCCTCTATATTTGCACACTTGTCTCAGTGCTGTATGAATCCCTGAAACTCTGCAGCATAGAACTCTTTGGCTGCTGTTACAGCTACAAGTGCATCTCCCATTAAATTTCTCTATCATTACTGAAATATTGATCTGCCAAATGTGTTTTCAGGGGACCAAACTGGTGAAAGTCAATGGGTATGAGATCTAAACTGTAGGATGGATGTTCCAGCATCTCCCACTACAGTTTCTCCATCTCTGCTATCATCAGTTAGGCTATATGTTCATTTATTCCTTTGACAGTTATTTTGGCTTCCAGCATGTGCACACACTATAGAATTTGAAACAGTCATGAATGATGTTTTAGCCAAATCTTGTGAGTATCCTTTCTCGCTTGCCACTATGTCAATGGTAATTTGCCTGTCAATACAAATCATCACTTCAACATGCTCCGTAGTTATGGTGGTCACAATCTCCATAGCCTGGCCCTCTAAATCTTCATCAATTATTTTTGTATGCCCATTTGTGAATTTCTCCAGTCTATTGTGCACTACATGTTTTGATAGTGTGTGTTATTCATAAACAAGAACAAATTCTTTGTAAATGTCCTTTCCCCACAAAAACTGCACAACAGACCACTGCTCTTCAATACAGTACAGTCACCATGTTGTTGCATGTATGATTTCACCTGCTTCTTCTGCAGGAGATTCCCTTCTGTAGTTCAAGAGTTGCCATTTTACTTTGATACAGTCAGAATGTTCATGCCTGATGCAGTCAGGCTCCTTCATATATTTATAACTTAATCATATTGATTCCTACTCTTATTTGCACAAGTGGAGAGTTCCTATATTTAAATAAAGTTGCATGATCATTTATACAGTATTTTCTTATATTATTATTATTATATATTATAAAAATTTCTTTATAATTATTATAAATGATTACTATATATTATATCTATATTATTCTTTTATGATATATATAATGTCATAAGAGAAAAAGTATCTGTAAGTGGAATTTGCATATGGACGATACATAATTTTAATAGTTTTGGTTAAAAATGATGGTTATAATTGAATTCATTAGAAAAACCAAAAATTTAATCAAATTGTCAAAAACAGTTTTATTTTGCACCATTTGTTATTCAAAATTTTATTAACTTACTTTCACAGATATATTTAAATATAGATTTCTTTAATTAATGTACTATATAATCTTTAAAATCATGTCTTTCAACACATTATTTCATTATTTTGTAAATATATCATTATGTAGTAGTATTCAATGTTTTTACCCCTAAACCAATAGTAATTCTATAATCAGAATTTACATATTAGAATAATTAAATTAAAAGATAAAAATTTTATTATAGTTTACAAGCTTGTCTTTAAATAAATATTGTAAACAGATACACTCAGCTCTAAAAACATTAACTTATTCTTCTAGAAAAATATTTTCAATTGTAGAATTGATCAAAAATTATGTTAAACTTTTTTCTTAGAGTTTTGATCTGATGATGACCAATTTTGTATTTGAAAAAGTTTCTTTAGGAAAATAAATTTATATTTCAGTCTTTTTGGAGTTGATTGTGTCTGCTTAAAAATTTTATATAATATCTATAGTTTTATATTTATAGTAGATAGAAATGTATATACAGGTAATCATATAATGAAGTAATTAGATTATTGTAAAATCTTGTATAGTATAAAACCATGTTATATAGAACTAAGAATCAATACAAAAAGGAGTGTTAGATTGCAAAGGCTGACAAAAATACAGTATATCATTTTATTTTTATAATTCTCAGAAACTTAATTTTTATTAAAAATATAATAGAGTCCTGATTAATCAAATTTTGTTTATCTGAGGTGAATTGCTATTCACCTCATGTTTTTTTTAATAATAAAACAGTTGAAAATAAAACATTATTAAATATAAATAGGTTCAAGCAGATAGTAAACTGTTTTTTTCATGTCCATATAAACAAAAATAAATACAGCACTACATAGTAGTAGAAAAGTTTTTATTAAGTGCAGTCCGAAATATTTTTGACTAAAAAATTTAGTTAACATCAGCAGGAATATACGAACCTACAGAAAGTTACATAAAATAGAACATTATAGAATGAACAGAAATTTTAAAAACAACATATATACTAAAGTGTGAAAGGAAAGTATATTAAGCTAATATATCTACTAATATATAACATATTAATAACAGTAATAAAATGCAAAAAGTCATTAATTAATTAACTGTACAGACTGTAGAATAATGTAGAACAATGCTTGGATAAGGACTATAAGCATCAGAGAAATAATCAGCATTTGTTCTGAACAGATATTTCATATTTGAAATATCTGATCAGAACAATGCTGATTATTTCTCTGAATGAATAAATAAATGATAAATGATCAGATATTTCATATTTGAAATATCTGATCATTTATCATTTATGTATTCATATATTCAGATCAATTATATATTCTTTTAAAACTATAATAAATGTGATGCTGACCACAAAAAAGGGGGTATTGGGCACATTCATCTGGGAGTTTGAGACCACTGCTTTATTGGCAAATATTGACATGAATTTGATGACACTGATTTGACATATGTGTGAGCCTGCATTTCAAACAGTGTTACCAATATTGTGGTTTTGCAAATCTCAAAAAATAAAAAATGTTCATCTTGAAAATTGGACAGATTTTAAAATCTGAGACATCATCAATCAATGTCTCAGATTTCAAAATCTGTCCAATTCAAACCATCAAACAACCAAATATCAAATCCATGTATAAGCCAGTCCTCTAACTTTCAAATGTTAGAATAATATAACATTCATTGAAATAAATCTATTTCTTACTTTTTTCTTAATTTAATTTCTTAATTTTTAAATCATAATATTTTTTATAATTTAAAAAATTTTCCAAATCCAATTTACTGTTGGGATAAATAGTTACTTTTATAAAATACCAGACTTAAAGCATTGAAATGTCATGATGTGTCTCAAAGAAAAAGCTAGCTGGAGAGCAGGATACCATTGTATCACAAAGTGTTTCTGTACAATGCAATTTTATTGAAGTATTCATTCAGCAAAAAATATTAAAGAAATATTAAAGTTTATCATTATTTCCAAATCACAACAAAAATATTTAACAAAAATTTAAATGAAAAAAATCAGAAAACACACAATGGAAATTTTGCTGCAACTGACAAAAGTCAAAAGTTGATCAGAACACATGGATCATCAGAAGTGCAAATCTGATGTCAAAAAAAACAAAATAATCATTCTGTAATTTCTAAATGATGAAAATTATCTGAAAATGCACAAATTGTTGATCAGAAACATTGAAGATTGCTAAACAACATTTTCATTTAATATTAACTGATGATATACATTAGGGGCAACCATGCTTGCTTGTTAAAAAAAATCAATGTACAAATGTCCAATCTTATTTATGAAGCAGTCAATAAATTAATATTTTTGAATTTGTTTAATATGAACATTCATATATAACTGTATATTTTTAATAATATAATCAAAAAGAAATAGGCATTTTTAGAAATAAATATTACACATCTACCACCTACTATAGGATGCACTACTAACACAAAGAGGATGCAATGTGATTGTTTTATATATTTTCAGTCATATTTGTGCAATATCTAATATTTAAATAGCTACAAAAATATTAATTTATGTGCAGCCATTTATAATTATATATCTTTAGCAAAAAAAATCAATAAAATGATCTTTGTTAGAAATAAATATGATGGATCATGTGGCTGGCACAAAGACATGGCTGAGGCAGGAAATCTTACAATTTTGTAAAAGTATTCTGATTTTTAACTATTCCATGTATAAGATGACCTTCTCCTCCAAAAAAATTTTTTCTGAAAAAATTTCTCAGTTTATACACAAATACATACAATAATTAATTAATAAGTTAACAGATGGTGACATTGTAGTCCTAATTTAAAAATAATTCTTAATTAAAACTTGGAGTCATTTGGCTTGTAATATTTGGTTTATATATTTTCTTAATTAGGTTCTATTATAATGTATTGCCTAATTACCTATTTATAAATATGATTTTCTTAATATAATTCTAAAGTATAAAAAAGAAGAGAAATTTAAATTTTTTTAAATTAATATTAAATTAAAGAAAAGCAATAAAATATATTCAATATACCAATAATTCATTTATTGCAATATTATATAAAACAATTAATGCATAAAAAGTATATTAGCAATTTTCCAGTCCTTTATATAAAAATATATATTTGTATATTCTTATTTATTATTTTTATGTCTTATTTATATAAGTTAGTATTTCAATAAATTAATTTTATTATGTAACATTATGTTCTTAAATAATGTCAAATTTTAACTTCATTTAAATTATTTTTCAGATACTTTCAAATATTCAGCATGTTGCACTTACTAAGTATAAAGAAAACTACAATAATCCAACGATTTCTGCCTTAAAAGATGACCTCAAGTTGCCATTACTTCATGACTTGATTCGTCGCCTTATGGAAGAACGGTTAGATGCTGAAAGGGAGCAACATCATGATCCACAAAAAAGTCCTCAGGAAAGTAGTACAGCAGAAGGTTCAATTGATGATGGTGGTGCTGACTCATCTGCAAATGTGATACTAAAAATTCCGTCCTATAAACCCGCCAAATCACCTCCTACAAACAGTGATACTGTGGTCTCTAGTTCCCCTGTGTTGCCTTCATCATCCTGTACATCTGGCTCCTCGTCTTCATCTAGTCATGGCCATGCAAGGAACAAGGGAATCACTGTATCATTAAAAGAATTAATAGCAAGAAGTATCAGTCAGAGAGTCAATAATAGTCATTTGTTTGAAGATGGACCACCATCTAAAAGGCCTCATGTTTCAACTGACGCAAAGTGTTTGAATAACAGTAGTACATCGTGTACACCATCTGCAAGTCACAAACAGTCTATTCACTACAGTTCTTCTTCTGTTGATAATTCTAAATCAGAAAAGCGCACTCGTCCAAAACGGGGACGATATCGGAATTATGATAGAGATAATTTAGCACGTGCAGTGCGTGCTGTCCAAAGAGGTGAAATGAGTGTTCATAGAGCAGGGACTTATTTTGGGGTGCCACATTCAACCCTTGAATATAAAGTCAAAGAACGTCACCTCTTAAGACCTAGAAAACGAGAAAATATTGCTAGTTCCTCTAATATTGGATCTTGTTCATTATTAACAAAAAGTGGTCAGAGTCCCATAACAAATGTTAAAAATTCCAACACTACTGGAACCAATGGTTCAAATAGCAAAACGCAGAAAAATAATTCAGCATCTGAAAGTATTGACCCTCCTAATGGATTAAAGTCTTTAATGGATTCTGAACAGTTTGCTATGGGTCTGTCTCTGCCGTCCCAGTTATCTTTATGGCAAAGTATGCCATTTTTTTCAATGGATTTTTCACAGTTAAATTCCAATAATTTCTTTGCTTCTCAAATGATGAGGAAGTTACAAGAAAATGCCCGCCTTCACGAGGAAGCCCAACAAAAACGAAAGAATCAAGATATTGGAATATTAGAAACCTTAATTAAGTCAACATTGGAACGGTCGATGTCACCAGAAAGGAAGTCATCTTCAGCACCAGTTTTAGTGTCAGCCGAATCGTCCACTGCTTCTTCAGAAAAGACAGAGGACAATACAAATGATATAGCTGACAATAAATGAGAGACTACTTGTAATTTTGAATGTGAATACGAGAATAGCCTGAAGTGCTATTACAAAAGCACTCTAAACAGTAAAAATAAGTGGTATGAACACTCCTCAGCACTTTGCTACATATATTGCACGGGGTGCCTTTAGAACAGGCTTATGTGTTTTGCTTAAAGGAATGTCCAAAAGAGAAAGCTAGTCTTTACTTACTGTGATCCTTTCAAGCTGAGAAAAAAAATCATTCCTGAAAAAAATGTGTTGTCTTATATTAATAAACATTTTTAAAAAATTGTAATATTATATTGAGAAAATAAGTGGTTTTTATGTGCAGCAATGGTGTAATATTTGGAAGTTAGAGCCCATACTACGAAATAGGGATCATATCTCTGTGATTTTACTTCCATATAGGACACACTATTTGGATTGAAGTACACACATTGTTGATAGATCTCAATTTATGTTCTCAAAGAAATTTGTACAGTAGTATTCTAAAGCACAGATTATTAATGTTAAAAGCAACTGCTGGGGCGGTGCTGTTTTGTGATAACTGGATATATATATATATACATATACACATAGACACATACACACACAAAATATACACAAACACATACATATATATATAAATAAATAAATAAATAAATAAAATATATATATATACCGGTATATATTAGTAGGGGAAGTGATTATATTGTAATATGGGAGATCAATTTTGTTTCCTGCAGATTGTCTGCAGAATTCCTCTGTGAAATGGAAAACCAATTTTCACATGAAAAAAAGAAATAGCATATTTTTCACATACGGAGCTGCACAATAGCCTGTGAATGTGGATTTTTGTGTGTATTAGTGTTCTTGCCGTTACTAATGTCATGTACAGATTGAGGAAAAATTCGATATCAACATTCCACTTTGAGCCACAATGTAATCCTAAATACCACAAATCCTATAGTTTCATTCCAAATTTTAATAGCACAATGTTGGACCAAACTGAAGTTCAAGGCATCGATAATTCCATCTGTGAGGTACAATGATTGATGGCTTTTATTAGCAAGAAATTATTCTTTAGAGTCCATGGGCAAGATGAGATGTACTCGTTTAGTTGTTATACAATTTGGTTGGTACTGTACATAGTTCTCTTAGCTGGCTATGTGCATGTTTTGGTAATGTCAAGTACCTGAAACAGAAATAAACTAACAGATAATGTTAACTATTCTGCCTTGCACCAGCATCGATTTTTCACCGGTAGACTACACATTGTCGCCTTCCCTCGGGGACTTGTACTTTTTGGGGCCTTAGTGGTACCAACCGGAAATAAAAATACCATGGGAATTAACCCAGTTTAGCTATTAAGCTCTATACTTTAGACCCCAAATTGTAAGTTCTCCAATGGCCGAGTCGGAGAATGACTTTCGGGTTAATGGTATCAACAGGGTCTATTGTCCAGTCATTAATATTTATTAGAATTACAGTTTCAGGTGTAGAGCCATTAACAAATTGAAAAATACGTCATCGTGTGTTTAAAATGCTGGAGAAACTTTTACATTTAGGAAATCTATCTATTTTGGAAAACCATCATCAGAACTAACTAAGATTACAATGTTTCATGTTTATTTTTTATCTGAATCAACTTCCGTCACCAATATATGGTGCAATATGACCCATGTCCATTTTGCTACAGGGAAACTAAATGTCAAATAATTTGCATAGTGGACCAGTTTTCATGCCCCAAAAACAGTTAAAAAAAAAAAAAAAAAAAAGAAAAAACCAAGTCGTTGCCTGAGTGTGTATGTATGTGTGCGAGTGTTGAATGTTCCAACCATACTTTCCCCCATTGTTGCACTGTGTTACCTGAATGGCTAAAGCAAATGTTGATGTCAATAGCAGGTAAAACATATCCCTCCACAGGAAGGTTTTTAATTTCTTGCAGTGTATAATTATAGACTGCATGATGTAAAAAACAGTAGATGTTATATATGCCTTGAATATGGTGTCAGCAGTAGAAACATGATCGAAAAACCAGACTGATGTGTTGTTAACTTGTGTTCCCCAGTGTTGTAGTCATCCTCACCCACTCAGATGTAATTGTTGGTGGTATCACACTAAGGCAGGAATATCACCAGCCTCAGTACTGTCATGGTAGATTATGTCCTCATGGCAACATGATTGTGACAAACAAGTCTTTCCCTAGTTTGGCCTTGATAAAGATGGACCTTTTTTAATCTTTTTTTTCTGCTTATAAAGCTAATTTAATGACTGTAATTAACAATGATGCCAAAGACACAGTAATACCATTGGTATTTAAAACTTTCTTATTCATTTTATGTAATCTAGACTAAGTTTTCTTTAAAAAAAAATCATGCAACTGGATAAAGCTTTATTATTATTCTATTGGTTATGGGGACCTAGTTGTCCATCCTTTTCCAGGCTCTTGTTGCCAGGAGTATGTGATCATTTCTTTGTTATTTTCAGAGGTTTATGTTGTGACAGACATAGGAGTCATACGGTTCATGGAACTCTACAGAGATGTTGTCAAGTAGTTCTTTTTGTTATTGCCATATTGTTTGCTTTGTGTATTTTGAAATTGATATTTATATTGTGACAAATAAATATGTCAAGGCTGAAGTGTTAAAAATGTGTTTTATATTTTTTATGGTTTTAAAGAATCAATCATAACAATAATTTATATTTTATCATCATTCATTTGCATAATTCAAAATAAGAAAGTTGATAATAAAATAAATGAAAAATTTTTCTTTTGTAATTTTTTAACTCTGCCCATTATAAATTGTATAACTGGATATTTATTTTATTATTTTCTGCGTAAATTATTCTGGAGATTCATGGAGAACTGTCTTAATATAAAAATTCATTCTATGAAATTTATTAATTGCCAAAGAAAATGTTTTACCGAGAATGTATCATTTGAAAGATAGGTTTTAAAATGACTAGGGTCGAAGCAGACGCTTTCGAGCGACGAATATTAGGATACTAAATTTCGAATTTGTGCAATAAATTACATACATAGAATGCAGTTTGGAAATTTTAATCAAAACATTTGAATTAAAAATTTAATAAATTTTATATTAATTTGTTTTATTTATTATAATCTTTCTAAATTATATATTTTACTCTAATTTCTCTTGTTTTGAATTATTGAAATATGCATAGAAATTATTCTTCTATATGCAAATATTTTTAGATATAAAAAGAAACCCATAATTCCCGATTGGTTTTGGTCTCAAATTTGTTGTGTATAATATGTTACGGCCAAACACCGAAATCGCACAATGACCGAAAAAAAAACAGCCACAACGCATTGTGACCAGTTCCAAACGACTAACATTGATGCTCAACATTATTTTGTTTAGTGGCCATCGTGAGGTTTTCACAACGCGTTGTGGGCAACTCCGCCAATATCCGTTCTGAGCATTTTGAAACGACCACAGATTGTTCTGAAACAGATCAGAGCATGTTTTTTAGTAGTATGCTCCACGTTACTAACAATAGTGGAATTCCGCTACTGGCAATGGAATTTTGACCGTTTTTTTTTTTCATATTTTACGCCCCTTTCCAATGAGGGAGATTACTAAGGGGCGGGACCAGTTCCAACCACGGGCTGCACCCACACCCGTGG
>WUQG02042103.1:0-10628 GCA_011317285.2 Androctonus mauritanicus | reverse complement strand
AAGTTGAAAAGAATTCATTCCAGTGCGTTGCGGTTTTACCGCGCGATTATGACGTCAAAACCGCACTGCTTTCGTCACCAGCGGATTTTCCATTGCGGTTCCGCACTAGTGGGAACCGGCCTTAATGCTGCCATCAGCAACTTCTCATGGTCTCATTGGAATCACAGAAAAATTTTTTCTTTAGAATTATTGTATATTATTTTATGATTTTCTTTTAGTTTTCTAACAACAACAAGAATAATTAATAATTAAGTTTTCTGAGAAATTTTCCATAATTCTAAAATTTATCTCGAAGAATAGATAAATATAAATTATATCTAGCTATTCTTTTTTGTAACTTGTTCTTTATTATAAAAATATATAATTTAAATATATATTGTATAAATATATATATTTTCAATTTATAACTTGTTCTTTATAAAAATAAGAAGTCTCGATTTTCTTCTTCCATGATTCTTCAAAGTTGTTGCACTTTTAAAAATACAGAAGGCATTAGTTGCTAATTCAGTGACATAATATCATTGTTGCATAATATACTATATCTTTTTATTTTATTTTAAATAATAAAATTTAATATAAATTATAAAAATAGAATATATTACTATTTGATGGATTATCTAATTTAATACTTTAAACAGAACATAGCAGAACATATTAAAAAAATTTAGTGTCAAAATTTACAAAAAATTTCAAATAATATTGATTTTGAATTTGATTTGATTTAAAAAAATAATCAAATTCAAAATCAATATTAATTGAAAAAATTAAAAAAAAAAAATAGTATATAAAGATACAATTAGTGATTTTTGGAATTTTTTAATTAAATTAATTAAAAATATATAAACTTTTATTAAAATAAACTAATTAAATATATTAATCTACGCTTCCTTCAAATTGCATATACTGTAATCCTTTTAACCAGAATGTTTAACTGTTGAGGAAGTTCGTTGATAGCGCATTTATAGTTACTTATTAATATTTCTTAGAGACTTTATGGCAGTTTGTTCGATTTCTATCTCATTTGCAAAACATTTTTCTCTTATTATTTTCATTCTGTTGAATAAAAGAAAATCACATGCTGCAAACTTCTTTACACAATATGTATCGTTTAACATCTTAAGAATTTCTGTAAATAATTTTCCTAAAATTTAATCAATTTAAACAAAATTTTACGCGTTTATAATTTTGCTTCATATTGCTATATTTTGATTCACTTTCTAAATGTTTTAAAACGTCTATTGTACAGTATATTATATAGCAGAACAATTCTAAACTTCTCAGTGTTATCAGATATTTGTTTTAATAATATCGATTTAATTTTTTTTCAATTTATTTAAATATTTTATAAATAAATAAATACCAGAAATTGTTAATGATGCCTTGTACCTGTGTAATTAATCTTTAATTTAGATCGAATTATATTTCTCTCATTCCATACGAAAATTCTAGAGTAAAATACCATAATTAATAATTATTTAAATTAGGATATTTTACGTCTTTTTTTTGCTAGAAAAACTTATTAGAACTGTTACTTTTAGTATCTTATTTTGATATTCTGACACTATATTTTGGCTCTCTTGAGGGTACCATTTTCAACAATAAGAACTTGAATTGGAACATCTGGTTCATATAGTCTTTTCGTTTAAATATATGAAAATAAAATACATATACTAGCGATTAAAATATTATGAATATTTTTATTCTGAATTTTAGTGCCAGTATGAATTATATTTCTCATTTGACTCATTTGCATTATTTCATTACTTTTTATCAACAGCTGCTGACTCAACTGTTATATTAAATATGGGCTAGGTGCACTTTCATAATATGAATCATAAATTAAATTAATAATAATTGTATTGTCCATCTGTTACAGCGAATATATAAACTTAATATTCCTTTTTTTTTTTTTTTTTAATTACTTTCCTTAGATTTGGAAAATTTTCATTCGTTTTATGTACGAATATTAAGGGCAGATTTGTTTTCTGGGATTTTAAATCGCAGTTTACAGTTATATTTTAAGGTGGGTTTCAAAAAATAATTCTTATATATTAATAAAGAATCATTGAAACAAACTAGAATGTTTTTTGTTGCGTTAAAAAAATATTAATGTATAATATTTTAAGATTTTCCATATAAATGTGGATTTTTAAATAAAAATAAAAAAGTAGCACAATACACATTATTATTTATATAATAAAAATGAAACATTTTGTAAATAACCGAATTAAATATATTTGCTAAATTTTTGAAACCATTTTATGAAGCATTGCTACAATACATAAATTTCTTTTTATCAGGCAGCTTTCAAGGATCCGCGATTCAATAACAAATTTTAGAAATGATTAAAAATACTTATATAAAAAAGTCTTTTATTGAATTCCGTATTAATAAAGCATTTTTCAGTGGATTAATTTATGAGAAAATTCAAATATTTAAATATTTTTCAGTCCCTCACTTCAGCTTCACGATTCCTAGTTTTGAAAAGTGCAGTATTACAGAGAATGTGTTTATTTCTGTGATTCATAAGTCAAAAGTGATGCAGGACAAAGTCCTAAACCGTAAGTGTAGAGTGAAAAAAGCGAATTAATGACCCATTTTGAAAAAATACCCTTTTTAAATGTGATGTCACATCCGTTTTTCTGCAATGATAAAGTCGGCTGCCCTTAATTTTTTGCACCACGCCTATAGTAAATGAGTTACTAATAAATTAAGTGGTAAAAATTTTATTATTGTTTTTAGAAATAAAATTTATTGAACTTTGTTTTAGTAAAATATTTTCAGTTGCTAAAATTATGTCCAAATTGAATATTTGAATCAATTTTGAATATTAAAAATTAATTTTGTTGGTTGATATCAACTATGCCGCCGAATCACACTAGGGATATATTTAAGGGTTGGCCAGCACCCAGAATGAGGTCAGTGAAAAGGCTAAAGCTATGTCCGAATCATTCTGAAAAGCTGAAGATATGGGATCCGGAATTGAACATGGATTTTCCAAGATGGTAAAGTGAATACTTTACCAGCGGTGATCCGGCTGATAATTCTTACCAGTTAGAGCTAACGCATATATCAAAGGAAATAAGAACATTTCGAATACCGGTATTTATTGTAATTTATAATTATTTAATTGTTTATTTAATACTTTAATATATAAATTAACACGTTATTATTGAATTATCTCATGTTTAGAGCATTAAATTATCTACGGCCATCTACAACATAATAGATAAATGGAAGTTCATCTATAATAGTAAATAAACTACCGTTTATTTACTATTATAGATAAACTATTATATATGTATCCCAATCTATAACACGGTAAATAAACTACCGTTTATTTACCGTGTTATAGATTGGGATACATAATGTATTTTTCTATGCAGTATTAAGCCACTTAGAAGGGAAAAACGGATGATGACTAGTTATTGCATGAGAAAGTGTTGGCTTGTCGCGTAGAATACGAGTTCAGTTTCGAAGTTTCGTACTTCCAGATTTTTTCAGGAAAGTTTAAGTAAAATCGTTATATCGCACGTGGTATATGCTTTATCTGAGGCAATCACTTTTAGAGCTCACTATAGGCTGGCCAACACTCTTGGGATCAACCGAATGTTGAAGGATAAGATTCAATGGGCAGAGCCTGGAATCTTAAAAAATTGGAAATGTGAAACTTATTGAACCTAATCTTTCAAGATGGTAACCGACTACTTTGCCGCGCGCCCGTCTGGTCGTCTTTTCAGGAAAGTTAGAGGCTTGAACCCATCCTTCGTCTGATGGTCGACCGACTGTGTCACTGACTCACCGGTTGTGAGCCATCCGTAATAGACGTTGGATTGGTACTGCCATTTAGTAATCTGTTTGTAAAGACATGTAAAATTTATGAATATACATTTATCAATAATTTCTTGTATTTATCAATAAGTTATGAAAATATCTGAAATGGCTCCCGTTTTAAATTTTTAAAACTAAAAAACCAACGCATAATGATAGAAAATACTTTGAAAAAAGAAAAAAGCTTTCATTTTAGCCAATGCAATAAGCTGATAGTTTTAAGAGACCATGTTCGAAACTCATTAGCTTTAACATACTTTACAAGGATCGAATCCGGGTCTCATACCTCTAGAAAATTTTTACGCGACATCTGACCAAGTGCATCGACTGGTCTATCTATGATCTGCTAATCCCATGACTAATCTACAGTGGATGACTGCTGTCGGCCAGATGGTCGCGATGGAAACGTGCTGTGCTTCCACCCTGGACGGATGGAGTTCAGTTTTTTAGTCGCGCGTCTCTAGAGTTTTTTTTAGAAATGATCCAAGCTTCCGTTCATTAAAATCAACTTCAGCCTCACGATTGAGCCATCAGAAGTTTGGAAAGATTGGCGAGCACTGGAATGCTCCCGTTTAATAATCGCCGGATGGAAAATGACATAAAACCACACAGGAAAATATGGAATGCTTGCTGCAGTTTAAAGTGATATTTTGCCATAGTAAAAAGTTTATAATCCGAAAGATTGGGTTCAATTCCGGATTCTTTTCTCTAACTGAAATATCTTTGCTATTACTATCTATATATAATTGTTACTGTTTTTAATAACATTTTAAATTATTTGTTTTATCACTCCGATTTAACCAAGGATTTAACATATTTCATGGAACCGACCACATGTCATGCATTAAAGATACTTTTCGTTCAGAGTGAATATATAGCAAAGATATGTTTTTCTTATGATATTGACCTCCAAATTGAACATCATCTCAGCTGATAGAATCACTTTCTGATCAGCATTTTAATAATGCCGTTTTTTTCCTTGCGCTTCCTTGCGTTTTTCTCAAAAAATTAATGGCATGCATACCATTTTTGTTAACACAACATCCCTACAAAATTGGTAAATCTAAAAGCCAAACGTTATTAATGATGATATGTATATAACATGCATACAATATATCAGTATTGTAATCTTTTTAAATATTGCTTTCCTTCGAAAACAGTATATTATTGTGAATAATGGCTTTGCTAATGAAATAAATTTTTTTCAACGGCATTTGAATGCAATTTATTGTCATAAAATCTTTTTATCAATCTAGAAAATTTTAGATCTTACTAAGGAGTTTTAATTTTGTCACCTTGGCAACATTGACGGTTTGTTGTTATTGCTTGCACAGTTAATGGCTACATATACTATGATAGTCAGATTTATTTTTAAACTTTAGTTAAATGTAGTTTATGATAATCGTCAGAATGGATAAAAAACGAAAGCAGTTATCAAATATTAAGTTATTGCCTGTGCAGAATTCTCCTCTTTATCAAAGAAGAAAGGAATTTCATAGTAACAACGGAAATGCCCAATGCAGGTACGCTAACAGTTTCTCTAAAAATAGCCTTAAAATGTTTAAAAAATATTTGCTTGACAGCTTCCGAGAGTAAAAAGTGAAGAAGTCACTAGTTAAATAACGAGTTAAATAAATATAAATATAATAGCGCCATCTAGCGCACGAATACGTAATTTAATCTGATCGAATTTTAAATCTCCGCCCCACTGACCTTAAGAAACAAAGCTATACCCTCCATATTAATATAGAAGAAGAAGAACCTTAAAGAACAACAAATCTCAGTTCCACTGTCCCCTCAGTAGGGACAAGCGTTAAAAACACGATTTCATTTAATGTTTTTACTGATTAACGAAAAATAATTTATTATTAATCTACATTATTTTAATTCTGTCAATGTTTATTTTTTTCTGTCTGTTAATTTCAAAGAATTGTTGGCTCTTTTATTATATTTAATTAGATTTTTATTCAATCCTTTTGTTTCAGTTTAAATATAAAGCATTTTTCAGTTTACAAAGTTTAGATTACAAATGTTTCAGTTTAGATAAATAACAATTAATATATCATCATGTGTAGCCATTGTGCATTTTTTTTTTTGTGTATTTTTTACAATTTTTTCTCTTACTGAATGATGTATACATATTTTCCAATAAAGCAAAGTGCCTATACAAAATAAGCCAATTCTTTCATCTTGGAAAATGTTATACTGTTTATAATTTTTTTCTTTTGCTGCATTCATTGATTGATCTGACCTGTAGGTCATTTAAATTTGACCTTTCTCATTCAAAATTGCCAGTGAACTTAGTCCAAACAATTGAAGAAGTTTATTTTGTGAGAGTGGATAGGAGAATTCTTCAGAAATTTTAAATATATATTTTTTACTAGATTTTTGCTAATTTAGTACGTACGATTAAAATTATTTCAAAAATATATATCCTGAATATGAATAGAAATTTTATGATAAATTATTAATTTTCTCAGTTAGATTATATATATTTTTTCATTGCTCATTTTGATAGCTCTTAGGGCATAGTATTAATTGCTTCCCAAATGTCATATTTAGTAATTTATATTTCAACTGGACTTGGATTTTGTTTTCCTTCAACAGAATGATTTGTATCAATATTACTAATATATCATATAATCATTATACAGTAAAATAAGTTTGCTGTTGATATCATTTTAATTTTTCCTTTCAATTTTTGATTTGCATTTATCAATACTTTTTTATAAAAATGATTGTTTTCCCACCTAACATTTTAAATGATGATTCTTTCCTTCAGAAATAATTGGAATGGGCTTGATTGATTTGTTTCTTATTTGCTTATTTAATTCTCTGATTTATATATTTTGCTTTTTGTTTTTACAAATTAATTTATAAAGAAAAACTTAACATATGGCATAAAACATTAATCTATAACCACCAGAAAAATACTGAATTATCATTAAAAAATATTATAGAAAATAAATATAAAAGGAAAATTTTATGGATATAGGTAAAAGAAAAACATGGAACTTTTTCTCATAACAATACTTTCAAAATATTTATACAAAAATTATTTTATAAATAAAATAAATAATAATTCTGGAACAGTTTTATGTATTATTAAATAAACATTTCCAGTGATATTTTTGAAACTAAAAACTGTAACTTTATTATAATCAATCAAAACAATGTAATTTTAACACCAACTAAACTAAAAATGCTTCATTAGTTTAAAAAATTTTACAATTGCAATGCAATTTTATTACTGTATGATACAAAATATATTACAAATACAATAATAATAAAAATTTGATTATCCAATAAGAAAAAATAAGTTTTATTTTGAAAAAATCAGAAAAATTTTATTTTTTCTGAAACCTTGGAAATTAAGGATTTTTTTAAAAAATCATTTAAATAAACAAAAAAAAAAATATCAATTACCTTATAGCCCATAACTTCTGCTACAAAATTATCAACTTTTGTTAAAAAATTTTGAAAAGAAAGTAAGTTAGTGAAAAATGCTAATTGTGAAGATTTTCAAAAATTTAAGTGGAGCTGGTTATGACCATGAGAAAATGAAGTGGAATGCAAAGTATTAAATCTTAATGAATGTGAAGAAATGTATTGTTGTTTGAAGTTAATAAATTTCAAAAAATAAAAATGATAAACATAATAATTGAATTCTTGTTTTATAAATAAAAAAATAAAGAAATAATAATAATAATAATAATAATTATTATTATTATTATTATTATTATTATTAAGCTCACTCACATTACTAAATATTATTATTATTATTATTATTATTATTAGTAATAATAATAATTATTACTACTAATAATAATATTTAGTAATGTGAAAATACCAATAATATTATTATTATTAATAATATTTAATAATAAGACAGCAGTACAAATAGCTTCACCCCACAAGTATTTTGGTAAGCCTGTTTCTACAAACATAGTTCTTGCCTTATCTAAAAGTGTATGGTTCATACGTTTGCTGATGCCATTTTGCTGTGATGTATAAGATATAGTAAATTCAATTTTAATTCCTTTTTTTATACAGTAGTTCTTTAATTCATTATTATTAAATTCTTTTCTGTTATCATATCTAACTCTATAGACTCTTGTATTAAATTGACGTTCAAGTCTATTTATATAATTAATAACATTTCCAGTTGCTTCATTTTTATTTTTAAGCAGATAAACTTGAGTGAAATGAGAAAAATCATCAGTAATTGTTTGGAAATATTTTTCTTTAGCCTTTGTTTCTGAATTTAATGGTCTATAGAAATCAGTTTGAAGTAACTCTCCAATACAGTTAGTTCTTGGTAGAGGACATTTTCTAAATGGTAGTCTTGTTGCTTTCCCTTTTAAGTGGGCTTCACATTTTTCGTTGTCAGTTAGGAGATTCATGGCACTTAGGCTTTTCTTATTTAAATGCCCATAAGTCTATACTATAACATTTTATCTTCTTCATCATTTAATATGTTTATATGATTATTCATTTCATAATTTTTATTTTCATGGCCCTTAATTAAATCAAAATTTATTTGATAAGTTTTTCCTCTTTTATATAAGCCCATAGATACCTTTTATCTTTTATTCATGCTGTTTTCCAACGAATATCACTTTTAATTCTTTTTCAGTCAACTGGTGAACTGAAATCAAATTATGGCTCAGATTCTATTCAATTAAAGCATCAATATTAACAATTTTTTCATTATATAAAACTTTTAGAATTCCTTTTTCTTCAGCTAGCATTATTTGTTTATTTGCCATTTTGATTGGTATTGGATGATCTAGTTTTCGAATTGATGTCATCACTGGTCTGTAATGCTCAATTATTAAGTGTTCTGTAGCAGCAAAATCCAGGGAAAACAAAATCTTTGTATTGTTACATGAATTTAAACAATAATCATCCTCACAGTTGACTGCTGAAAAAAAAACATTATTCCTTTTGACTCTGTTGTACTGGTTTTAACATGAAATCCTCCACCAGTATGAAATCCTTGGCCTCTTCTTTGTCTATCCCAGAAATGTTCGTGACCTCTGGTTTTGAGATTTTGGAAATGATTTCTAGTCTCATTTTGTTTATAGCTAATTTTATTTGGACACTCATTACTTTTGTGCCCTTTTTTGGTTATAAGTATAGAAAATTAAAAAACTAGTTTCTTGAACATTTTCTTGTGTTGGTGAATTTTGTATTTTCAATTCAAACTCTAGCAGTCTTGATTTAACAAAATCTAAAGTAACTTCAGTTTTTATAGTCTCTATCACTGTCACAACATTATCATATGCATTTATTAGAGATAAATCTCATTAGAGTTAGCAGTAAATAACCAATTTTATCTTCATCAATCATCTTATCACCTGATGCTTCTTCTAATTCACTTACTACAGAACTAAATATTGTAAAATGATCCTTCAATTTACTTCATGTATATTTCAAAGATAACAGCTTTTTCTTTAAATAAATTTTTATAGAGATACTTTTTCTTTGATAAATATCTTGAAGAGCTTTCATCATTTCTTTTGCTGTTGTTTTATCTTTGACATATTCAATCTGTGCATCAATTAAGCATTGAGATATTATTGATTTCTTCTCTTTTAATAATCTTAACAGTCTAAATTTTCACGTGGTAAAGTTATCTTTCAACTGCAGAGCATACATTGCTATAACTGATACCATATTTTTTTGATTATTTAGTAATTATAAAATTTCTAATACCTTTAACAGTCCTTTTTCCCTTTAACTTTCTCTGTGGACTCTGGACCCATAACCTGTTAATGTTTTAGTTTTATGGTAAAGAAATGGATTATGTTTAACAATCAAAGAGGATAGCTACTTTATTGAAGCACGTTGGTTGACTGTCATGTTTCTTAACAACAAGAAAAGGGCAAAGTGTTGCCACACAACAATAATATAAACTACAAAACTAAATATTCTAACAATCTTGATTTTCATCTTGTTTCCTCTCTAACATTTTTCTCTCACTCTCTTACATTCCATAAGATGGCACATCTATTATTAAATAATATTTATAGATGGCCCCTCTTAGCCTAAATTTAAATAATTAATTATTAATACAACAGATGATGGTACCAAAACATAAATTTAAAATAATTATTAAATATGCAGTTTAATTCTAAAATAATAGACTAGGTTAAATTTAGCTGCTTTAATTTTTCTCTCTATTATGAAAGGAAATATAGGAAAATAAGACTTTAATCCATTTTGCTATCTTAAAATTTTTAATTTTTTAATTAAAGTTAATTTAGTTTTTGCTGGCAACATAATAGCAAAAAAACATTAAGTGAAGCAATCTTAAACAAGGACCTACTATATATACAATTAGAGCCATTCTGTTTTCCACAACTGCAGTTAAACTAAAATGTGATATGATTCATTATGGCTATGCCCTATTTGTGTTAAATATTCAGTTTTAATAAAGTTGATATTATTATTTATTTTTTCTTTTCAGCTTTATTTGACATATTATCAACAATAATATACATGAAATATCATTTTTTAAAAAATATTACTGTACATAATAAAAATTTCTTGTTTTTCTATTTTGATGTAATAGACCAGGGGTGTCAAACTGGTGGCCCTCGATGTGATTTTTTGTGGCCCCTAACGCTCTTAACTATAATGAAAATGAGAACAATAAGCTATACAGTATTATGAGATAATATGAAGTAACTCTCGTTTCGTAACTATATCATATATTATGATGCACTAGTTTGATTTTAATGAAATGTAATTGCACGAGTTTTTTCGATTAGCTTTATGGGACATAATACGTA
>WUQG02042092.1:0-10629 GCA_011317285.2 Androctonus mauritanicus | reverse complement strand
GGAAGAGTTAGAGGACAATCAAATTTCAGATCCCTAGCACATCTGCATCATGAGGAGTGTAAGAACTTTTTGGCCCTCTTGTATAAATTTTAATGTACTTTTTTATATGCTTAGAAAAGTATATAATTTTTTCATAATCGTAATTAATATCAATTAATTCCTTGGAAATAAATATATTAATTAATACATTGTTATTGAAAATATTAAATATTTGAAATACAAGAAACAAACTATTAGTCATTTAATAGTTTCTTTAAAAATTCATAATTCTAATTATTTGATCCCAACTATACATATTCTTTTTGAACTATAACAAAAAATAACTGGTTCATAACTGCTTGTACATTCATAACTGCTCAAATATAATAGTCTAATAATAATAATATATAAATACCATCTATATCAAAATTTTCCAAAGTGTGAAGTGAATCCTCCTTGGGTTATTGTAAGATTCTCATGATGATGTAAAGCAATGAGAAAAATTAATATTTCTGAAAAAAATCCCATTTAAATGCAGATTGATATATCCATATATTACAGTAATATTTGTATAAATTATTTTAAGAAAAGAGAGTGTCATAATGAATTTTCTGTAAGAAGGAAAATATTAAGTTTGGAAACCATTGGTTATACAATTTATATTGTATAAACAATCTAAATAAAATATAGAAGCTCTGGTTTACATAAATCTTATTTATATAAATTCAACTTTATGTAAAATATTTCAACAGAAAATGTTTTAAACATTATTATAATTCAGTCTACAATGCAATATCATTTTATATAGAAGTATCTCAGCAATGCTTATGATACTAGTAAAAAAATTAAGTGCTATTATCAAAAGTTGACTGTTGATAGTAGAGTTATTGTATGTATTGAAAAATATAATGTAACATATACATAAATATTCTATAATACATTTTAATTTTATTAAAATAATTACATAATAATTTATTAACTTATGTAATATGTTCAGAAATACAAGTTGAAGAGCTCCTGTAGCTAACAAACTCATGAATCTGTGAAAAGTGATAATATAAAAATAGTTTATTTCCATTATGCATAATAATTGACATATTTGATTATTAAATAAAAAAAACAGAAAAATGAATTTATTATTGATCAACGAAAATAATTTGTTTGATACATAAAATTTTTCAAAAACATGGATTTTTCAAAGAAAAATAATAATAAAATATTTTGTTATACATTTTATGAAGTACATATCTTAGAATGTATTTATACACAAAATCAATTAATTATATACAGCAATTCCAAATGTTTAAAATGCAGTCCTTTATGATGAAATGAATTTTGCCTCCATTTAATCTTTATCGTTAAGTGGAGGATTCACAAATAGCAGAACTTTGAGTTAAAGATTTTGAAGGATCTAATTTCAGCATCTACTTTTTAGGCACATTCAAAATATCGTAATTATAAAAATTTACAATCATCATCCTGTCTGTCATCATAATTACATGAATTAACTCAATTCATATGAGATCTTTCATAAAATTTGGTATTTGGGTTCTTACATTGAAATTCTTTGGACAATGTAAATTTTGATCAAAATTTATTATTATGAAGACTTCTGGAGTGATGCAATGCTACGAATTTCCAAAATATACATTATAAACCTATCTTAATATAAATAGACACATTATTTACAAATGTAAATTATTAATAGCTAATTTAGGATAGCAACATATAATTATTTTTCCATGTATGTTAAGATTTATAGGCTCTATTTTAGTCATCAATATTTGAAGACACCTGGAATTGATATTTGATTTAAAATTTAAATAAAAGTTATTTCTAAAAAATTAAATTTTGTCCTGGTTTATAAAGTAGTTTATAATATAATAATCTGATTTCAATGAATAAGATTTAGAAATTAAATCTTAGTTGATTATAATTATATTGATATTTTGTGGAATAATTTTAAAGATTTTTAAAATATTAATTCAAACAAATTAAAAATATATTGATATATTAATATGTAATAATTTTACACATAAATTAATTTGTTTCTACTGTATTTTAATTAATTATAAAGAATTTTCTAGATAAGAATTTTGATATAAGATGATAAGAAATAAATTTTATTTTAATACAATAAAATAAAATCAGTTCTGTTAAAAGAAGCTACAAATGATTACTTATATAATGCTATCAAAACTGAAGTAAAAATTACATAAATAATCAAACAGTAGAATTTTATATATTACTAATACCAAAAATAATTATTAGATGATAACTAATCTGGACACACTAAAAAATATATATATATATATACCTATTTTTAAAACAATATTAAATCTATTAATGTACTGAATATATAAAATCAATCAAAATTTTTTTATATAAAGATTGGTTGGCTATGCATTGCTGATCTACTGACAACCAAATTTATAATCATTAAAAGGTAAAAAATATTTTTTGTTGATAAAAAAAATTTCCAAGGTTTATTGAAACTTTTTATATTAAAATATGTGCAAAATATTTAAATACATAAAATATAATATCAAAAACATTATACAGTTACAATGGTTTGATAAATTTATGTCAATACAGTGTAATGAACTGCACTTTTAATAAATATTAGGTACATAGATTTGAATGTTATATTTTCAAAAAATGTGAAATTTTTTTACTCAAATATCAGAAAAAATATTTTATAAAGAAATTATATTTATTATTTTACATTTTTAATTAGGTGAGAATAAATTTTTAAATACTTTTAAGTGACGGACATAAAAATTTTAAAGTGAATTTTTTTATTATTATTTTTTTCAATTAGCTATACAGTAATTATACATGGCGAAAATTTGCACTCTGCACAGATTAAAGTATAAGGGAGAAAAATATTTTATTTATTAGGACATAATTTCATGCTATTTGTAGAAAAGCAGAGATTAAAGAAGTTTTTCAATTGGAAATGTGTAGCAATTATTTTCAAGAAGCTGGATCAAAATTTTTAAATTTGAAATATTTATATTATAGAAGGCTAAGGATAATTATTTTATAATTAATTATCATTTGCCATTCAAATGAGAAATCCAAAATCATAATTAAAATATTCTGAAAGACAAAATATGGTAGATTCAATCTACTTATTGGTTGTAAAGTTACAAAGCTTACAAGCATATGTAAATCTTTATCCAAACTGTTATGTTTAATTTATCCTAAATAATGTTTCATTTCCCTTTCTTTATTATTAACAATAAATTCTACATAAAAATAAATATATCATAAAAATGAAATGTTTCTGTAACAATCAACAATGTTCATTGAACATAAATTATAAAAATGATGAATCAACTATGCACTAATCATCCACAAGCAAAAGTTTTTAATATCAATCTGCAGAATTTTATTAGAAACATATTAACACACTGAGATAGGGAAGGCATATGATTGTCTTGGGAAAATAAAATGTTGCAAAAAAATTTTCCAGGTAGCTCAATGTGAGAGTCCAGTAGCTCAGTGACTGCTCATTCAGACTGCAGATCCAAGAAGAAGAAGACTGCACATATTTATTTCAAGATAAAGCACCCAAAAATTCTTTCACAAAACTGAATGGCACATAACCAGCCAATTATAGAACCTCTCTCAGGAACTATTGATTGTAGTATTAAAATGACTGGATTCTATATTTTCCTCACTATGCATACTATGAGAAACAGGAGTTGTGGGACTATCCTTGCGAGGAGGCATACGCTCATTAATTTTATCCAAGCCTTTTGCTTCTTCAAAAGTGGTAATTTTATGATGAGGTGAAAACCCAGCTAAAGCTAGAAAAGTAAATTTATTAATTAATCATTTACATAAATATCTATTTTATATCATTAAATAAAAAAATTTTAATAAAAAAAATTTTCCAATTTTTATATCTTAAATCAGTTAATTTTAATATTATCATATATATTATTTTCTTGTATCTAAAGCTACATCCTCCTTTTATATTTGAACAGCTAAACAAATGTCTATTAAGATTATTCAATACCATCAATGTAACAAACTTGCCTTTTGATTGGTTCCTTATAAAAAATTTTGGAAGTGATTCTTTAATTTGTGCTATTATTACAGTACTGGCAATAATGTGTTTTTATTGTACATAAGATTTTAAAATTTAGAATTATCAAATGCATACATGACAATTCATTTTTTTATGCACTTCTTATTAAAAATTTTGACCAAAGCATTTCAGAATTGTATTATTTTTCTGCAAATAATATTGCCAGTAATGTGGATTGATATCTAAAAAGATAATATTGCTAGCAGCAGTTTTTATTTCCTGAGGGTTATATATTATATTTCTAGTTAGGATTATAAAGTTTTCTGGAAATAATCAAAATACAAAAGAGAAATATAATTATTAACACTACAAAAAAGGTAGTCTTCAACTTACAACTGCTTTGATTTATGAACAACCTGTACTTAAAAGGTAACATCATCAATAAATTCTGCTATTTGTCAATGCAATTGACATGAGTTCAATTCCCTCACCCAATGGTCTGATATACGGAAAAAAATCTTTTTTTGTGTCTGATTCTTGTAATTTTTGTATTTTTTATGTTTATTAAGATAATATATTAATAATGATAAATCCACAAATTTTGGGTATTTCCAACTTCTGATCATTTCAGACTTACAACAGCTGGGTTCAAAATTTTTGAAACCGAATTCTGTCATAAGTTGAAGACTATTTGTATTGTTAAAAATTTATTATAATATTTAAATTTAAAAAGAAATTAATCTTTATGTGAATGATTTGGACAGACGTTTTAATTACTCCCAATTAACTAATCTTTTATATATATAGTTAAGGACTACAATAAAATAAATAGCATCCATATTTAAATATTTTAATTTTTATGAATTAAATAAAAATACTGTATAAAAATGAAATCATCATCAAAAGATGAAAAAAATTTACAATTTATGTTCATTTTTAGAAAAATATTTATTAAATTTTAAAAATATATTTTAAATGTTTTCAAAACTACCTTGCCAAAAAACATATATTTAGAATTTTTTTATATTCTCTACATATTGAATTAATCACAGTACTTTTTACAAAATCTTATTTATTTTAAAGAAATTAGAAACTTTTCAATTTACAAAGTTATACTATCTTCAATTACACAGGAAAAAAAATAAGATATCTTACTGCTGGTAAAAAGTGCTTAATGCTAAAAGTCGTTATGACTAATTCAATTAGTTTACAATTAAAGAATGAACTTTATTATATTTCCCATATGTCAATACTACTACTGTAGCAAAAAATAAAATAAAAAAAAGATAGAATTTACATTTAAAAATCTTTGTATTATATTTTTGTTTTCAGAGGCTTAAATATAAAGCAATTTTTTACTATTAGTATAATTTTAATAGTATTATTTTCTTTAAAAACATTACATTATATTCTGGATGGAACATAATGTAATGTTTCTTCAATAGGAATTATGTGTTCTATTTGCAGTCAGATATTTTCAGATACAGAAAATATATTTATTGAATAATTTACAAATTGCAATTTGTTAGTATGTGGAATGTTTGTAAATATAAATTATTACTAAAATATTTAGTAGTAAAGATTCACTTGTATAGCAATAGATTGTATAACTATTTTTTTATTCTTATATTTAAATCAAAAAATTATCCAATATATATTTTTTCTTATACAATTTATCTCATACTAATTAAAGTTTGGTAAATAATTATTTGAGTTGGGATTTATAAATAATCAATATTTATCAATTTGTATTCTAAAATAGTTTATAAAAAACACAAAAATAACAATATCTCAAATATAATCAAGTAATAATCAGCCAAATCTTACCCATAGCATATTTTTGAATTAAAAATGTATATTTAATAATTACTTTTAATTTATGCTACAATGTCACCATTTGTTGGATTAATGATTATTTATTTAAATTTTGGCTAAAGTATCACCATCTATTATTTAATAAGATTGCCTTGTTAGTTTAATTGGTTAAGGCATCAGGATGGAACATGAAGATTACAATTCAACTCCATATCAAGGCAAGTTTTTTATTTGAAATTTAGGCAAAAATTTAACTTCAATTATTAAATAATAGATGGCACAACATTAGTCCAAATCTAAATAATTAATCATTAATCTAACAGATGGTGACATAGTAATGTAAATTAAAAAATTATTATTAAATATACAGTTTAATTCAAAAATATTGCACTAGAGATAAAATTTGGTTGATTTAGATTATTTGATGAATATTCATTTAGTTAAGTTAATTTATAAAAAATATAATCATGCAGCTAATTATAATAGCTATCTGCAGAATTGTTGAAAAGTTAATAAACAGAATATTTTATAAATATGTATAATCTGACCATTGCGAATAGATGTTCTTCCTCCTGATAATGTTCCTGTAGGAAGTGTTCCTGTTGGTGTTAAACCTTTTAACTGAAGTACAGTTTCACTTTCTTCCCTGTAAAATTATATAAACAATCTTATTATAAAATGATGCAAAAATATTATTGTTAAGATTAATTTTGGATAGAAATAAAAATATCTGTATACCTTAGAACTGAGAAAACTCTTGCCATCTTGCCAATGGCTCTAATTTTATTACGAATCACCTCTTTACGAGCAGTTGCTGTAGCACCTAAAAGAATTCAATCTTATTTATTAATATGAAATAATTAGTAACTAAAAATGTTTTGCAGATTTTTACCTTCAAAAGTTTCATCACCATCTGACATTAATTCATCATCAGAACAAATATTCAGTACATTCACTAACATTTCTGTAACTGAAATAATTTTGGAAATATTTTAAATTAATAAACATATGAATAAATTATTTTCAATTTTTAAATGCTTTGAAACATGTTCATACTTAGTATGTAAATGAAAAACTATGTAATATTATGTTATATTTGCATAAAACATCACTATCTGCACTATTTGATAAGAAAGGCCATAATAATTAAAATTCTTTCTAATAAGATTTAATGATTAAAACAAAACAATTAAAATGCATAAACATTTGGCAATAAAATAAGAGCAGTCTAAAAAATGTGCTTCATATAATTGCAAAGATTACAAACTGATCTTCACCTATCATAAGGTTGCAAATAAGGACATTGACTATGCACTATATATAGAATTTTATTAGCACTAATTTTCTTTTTTCTATTTCTAGAGAAGCTGATTGCAAATACTGTATCGGAAACTGGTTTGATATCATGCAGGCTTGGAGTGTATAATAGATGTTATTGTCCTGTGTCTGTTTTAAAAATTACAAAAACAAAATTTTTTGATTTAATAAAAATAAACAATAAATTGCAACAGTAAACAGAAATCGTTGCATCATTTTATAATCACTACTTCAGTGTTTGTGTTTCATAAAATAATTTTCTGTTGTTCAGTAAATAGTGTTTACAATTTTAAAAAGTCTCATGTAGTCAATTTTAACCTCTCACAGAGACATTAAAAAACTAACTATAATCACAAGAAAATGAATTAAGTAATTAAGCCTAATTAATATGCAAAAAATTAAAATTATATCTCAATTTTCACCAAAATCTTTCTAAATTTTACATTTTATTATATTTTTATTCTCATTCTAGCAATAAGTATTTTTTGTTTTTTAAATTTTATTTTTTCAGAAATTTTCATTCCATATATAAAATCACTGAAAATACAATTTTTTTTATTTGAAGATTCAGCCATCCAATGAAATGATTGCTATAATTGGATAGTGGCTGGTCTTCTGAAAAGTGAAGAAAATTGGATTGTATTTAAAAAAACCCAATTAGTATGCAAATTTTGATTAATGAATATTAATTAAGATATGTTGAATAATTATTTCAAAATTTTCATCAATTTATTGAAATATTGCAATTATTATTATTAATAATTTATATTTATTAATATGTTTTTCCTTAATTTCAATAATTTTTAATTTAAATATATTTTATAAATTTTCAAATTTATATCAAAAAAACAATGTAAACAAATCAAAAACAAAATCCTCTGATACATAAACAGTTATAATATTCTTTACTTTGCTCTAATTGGACTCCTCAATGGTTGAACTTCATCTCACTCACAATACTACATTTTTAAGTATAACAGGTTTGGCAGGAAAAGTGAAGGAAAGGAGTGGCAGCAATAAAACAATAAAAATGTCATATCCTTTTAATGATAGATTTGTTTACATTAGTAGTTTCTCATTTTTTGACAAAAACACAATGAAAATGAACTAAAAAATGAAGCAATATTTTTTTTATTAATCATTATTTTATGAAATTTTGAACTATTGTTAAATTTTGAACTATTGTTAACTATTATTATTGAAATTTTGAACTTATTTTTACAAAAATTGCTTATTTTTGTAAAAATAAGTAATTTTTACAAAAATTTGTTTGAATATTTTTTGGAAAATTAGTTTCTCTCTCTTCTTCTTTCTCTATATTCTAGATTATTATATTCATGTTGTTCAGATTATATGTTAAAATAAATGGTTTAATTATGGAATTTTTAATGAAAAATCATTGATATTTTAATTTTTTTTAATATGAACTATAAAATTTTAATATTTAAAAAATATTATAAATAATATCAAAATTTTACTTAATTCTATTAAGATATGGAATTTAATACATTTATATTATATCATACTATTATTATACTACTATACTATGCTATTTTTATATATTTGTACAATATAAAGGCTTTTGAAATAGATTTTAATATTGTCATAAAAAAATCAAAACCAAAACTGAAACCAAAAGAAAATAATGAAGTTTCATCCCATGGGAGAGAAAAAATAACCACTACATTGTAAATCTAGCCCCCAAACAAGAAAGATATGATAATTAAACATTAATTAACTGCAAAATTTAATATATTTTTATATATAAATTTGTATAATTTTCTTATAACTTGAATCAAAATATTGGAGATGTCTTAGTATGTATCATTATAAAATGCATTATTATTACAGTCTTGATGGATAATCAACTTAGTATATATATATATATAAAAAATTTAAATACCAATAACTTACAAAATATTTTTTATAAATTTACATTATGCTTAATGGGTTAATAGGATGTAATAAAAGGATGAAATTTCTAGCATCTGCTGAAGTTTTGCTTTTAATTAGACATTTAATTTGAAAGCATGATTAAAAGACTATCTCAACTTTTAAATTTTTGAATTTCTTGAAAAATATCAACTTATAATAGAACTGATGCTAATTTTTGAAATTGCAATTTTTGTTTTATATTTTCATTAGAATTAAAATACAGTAGATTCTCTTATGAATAGACTATTAAAAGAGCAGAGTCTGATAACACTGACTGTCTAATACAGTGGTAACTCACAATTCTACAATAATCCATAGTCAAACTAGTGTTGATTGAGAAACTCAAACTGCGGGACAATATTTCCCATATAAGACTATAGAAAATAGATTAATTCATAGTTGGACTCTATCACAATTCCCAGAGCCCCAATCAGCTCACTATTACACTCAACATTCTTAACGATCTTTCTGAGGTTAGCCACAGTCTCCAGTCTGACCTTCCAGGACCTTGGGGAGGCGAGAAGATACACTATTATTTTCTTTACATATTTTACTATTGTATAACACACTAAATTACAAAATACACTATTTTATATATAATATACACAATTTATTAGCCCTTGGATGTTGAAATGAAGTTTTCTTTATCGTGTTCTACCTTTGAATCTGTGAAACTAGTCTCGACTTGCTTTAAATTCCTGTTTAATCTCAGGTACATTCTGGAGTTTTTCTTCTGCAATTCTTTGAAAATTAACCTAGCCCTCTCACAGATCATTGCCTGAGTTATTGGATTTCCCTTCATCTGTCTTTCTCTAATCCAGGTGAAAACATCTTTTCCATCTCTTCATTGATAAAAGTCTATTCTTATCAGAAATCTTCATTATTTCAATAGACATTCTAGCACCCATAATCTTCTCTCTCTGTTGCAAAACACTGTCAGTTATCCTAGAAATGTCATACTCCTGAATTACATTTTAATTGTTCTACCTTTCTGCACTTTATCTATAATTTTTTTTTTCTTCTCTATGCTCAATCAAGTATTCTTCTTCTCAGAATTATTCCTCTGGTCTCTTTGAAGCCATCCATATATTTCACTCAAAAAAATAACTACGTATGCATATATGTTTTACTTTCTGAAAAATGCAGAATTGAAAATTAACCTAAACAACATAGACAAACACCAAAGAAGTGCAGCAATAACTGACAAATAATAAATGACATCACACAATTCCATGCATGCGCATGTGCCAGCCTACAAAATTCAAATGTCGAATTGTGGAACTTCAGAATTGCGAGGTACCACTGTACTTTCAAATTATACACAAAAATAATCTAAAAAACATTTGACAAATAGTATTGCAGTATAGACAATCCCAAAGTTACAAAAGTGGATTCTGCAAAACCCTATGCAAATCTATTTGCACTGTACAACATATAGACTACATATGTACAATACTACATATGTACATACTCCAAACATATGTTACATGTATGTATGTTCCTAACATATGTTATACAGTACTAGTATGTCACAATAATGAAAT
>WUQG02042081.1:0-10629 GCA_011317285.2 Androctonus mauritanicus | reverse complement strand
GCAAGTGAAGTGTTTGAGTGGGAAGATGACTTTCTTGATTGTGTGGTGTTCAGTGATGAGTCAACTTTTCATCTGACCAGGTGAGTGAGAAGATAAATACCCATAATGTTCGTATCTGGGGGTCAGAATATCCTCATGAACTTGTAGAACACCAAACAGATTCCCCAAAATTAAACGTTTTCTGCGCTGTGTCCTGACATTAAGTGTACGGACCATTTTGTTTCGCTGAAGCTACCGTAATGGGTGGCTTATCTGGATATGTTACAAGAATGGTTCTTTCCCCATTTAGTAGAGGTGAACTTATGAACTTTATTTGGCAACAAGATGGAGCTTCTCTCCATTGGAATCTCTTTGTGCAAGAGTGGTTGAATGTCGAAGTCCCTGACCGTTGGATTGGTCGTAATGGTCAAGATGACAGAGCTCTTTTTTTGCTGGCCTCCACATTCACCTGACCTAACTCCATGTGATTTTTTTCCTTTGGGGTTTTGTAAAAGATCGTGTCTACATTCTGCCACTACCTAATGATTGCCAGAATGGAGATACAGAATTGAAGAGACTATTGCTTCCATTACTCCATATTCGTTAATCAAAGCATGGTCAGAATTGGACTATAGGTTAAATGTATGCCGTATAACTAAAGGTGCACATATAGATCATTTGTAAGAAAAACTAGGTTGGTTTACCTTCAATTTGATGTATGATTTGTTATAAATAGTCTAAATTAAACTGTTATAATATACCATTGAAACTGGGATATTCTTTTATGGACACCCTGTATTATCCTATATAATAAAATGCATAGGGTATTTTTGAAAAGCAAATAAACTGGACATATAATGTTGTATTCAAAAACATGCAACAAGTAGGACTGTACTACAAGTGTTATTTTAAAATTTCACTTTAAGTACAAAAATTGCAAAAGTTTATTTTGATTTTCACATTTTGTCAAGAGGTTTTTGTTTTGCATGTTTACTTAAACATGCTTCTCTTTCCATTATTGTACATATTTGCAAAAGTTTTTCAGTAATTTGCATGCAACTGAGATGTTCAGAAAATTCTTCTAATGCAGCCAATTTATTTGTAACATCAGCAAAATTTTTTATTTTTTCTGTTTCTGAAAAATCTCTAACTTTTTTCATTGCTGTCATCTTCATTTATAGAATTTTCTTTTCTTTTTGATTGGATCAAATCACTCATAGTTTGAAAACCTGTCTCTGTTAAAAAATTTTTATCAGTGTTGATATATTCTTTAGTATTTACCTGCATATTAGTCTTCAAGCTGTCCTATAAATGTCTGAATTTCATCAAAGTGCGATACTTCAGAAAATTCTTCCATTCCTTTTTCAGATTGACCAATAGCTTCAAATTCAAAATTATTTTTTTCTTTATAAAATAGTAAAATTATTATTTTTTCATCTTATACAGGTATTTTTTTATTTAGTCGAATTTAAAAATACTTTGTTTTCGTGTTAAATAGTATCCATGTTATACAGATATTTTCTTAGATAATTCTATAGAAGTTGTTTGGGAATAAAAATATTTTCCATATTGAGCAGGTTTCTGGCTTGTACAGTGTCCAACTTAGAAGATTCTACTGTATACTGTATATGCATCTGCATTCAATGTTATATCTATCTAATTTATTATCTAAATATGAGTACAGTTCATTTGAATTTATTCCATAAATTGCTAGTTATATTTTAATACTTCTCGGACCATTCTTAAATATGTTAATTTGCAATCAAATTTCTCGAAATTCTAATTTTTAAAGATTTTGATTAACTTCAGGTTGGTTATAGTTTTAATGGCTGAAAATGAAATTTTTTAATATTGTAATATGAATCTTATTGTAGATAAAATGATTATTTTTTATGAATTTTTCAATGAAGATTGCACAATAATTATTTATAAATTATTTTGTTTTCAAAAATTAATAAAAAGTTCATGAATTATGATTAATGCTAACCTGTAACACATAATTTATATATAACAAGTATATTATGAAATCTATTTATTTTGAATATAAAAATAACATAATTTTATTTGCATGAGTAAAGAGAACTTGTAGAGAGAGAGCTGTTTTGTAGTGTTGAAAAACATTAGATAATATCTGTCTTATCTGATGTTGCTATCTTAAAAGTATTATTTATCAATAAATAATACTTTTAAGATTATTTATTGATTGTTGATAACATGCTAAGCATGTATGTCTAAAATATATTGTTAATTATTAAATTTGATGATTATTTTTAAGGAATTTTAAGAATTCCTTAAAAATTGAATACGAATTGAATTGAATATGATTGAAAAATTGAATATGAAATACATTTGTTGTTGATTGTGAAAAATGAAAAAAGATTGAAAAGTTTTGGTAATTCAGAAAAGAAATGCATTAAGAGATGATATTAACACCAATTCTAAGAAATAATAGTTTATGCTTTGCTATACTTTGATTTAGGTTTGAGATTAAGAATTTCAGAAGATTTTAAAATATCAAAATAATTTTAATAAAATATACTTATAAAACACAACTAGAAAGATACTTTGTCATATCTTCTTTTCAGTTCAATATGCTTAAAACAGAATATCTATGAATAATTTGTTACTAATATTTTTTAAATTTTGTAATGGAGTTATGCCAAGAAGCTTTAAACTTATTAAGTTATTAACAAAAAATTTATGGGTTTTTATGTTAAGAAATTTAAATTGATTAGAACGAACATGCTGAATTATATATTTTTTTTAATGAAAATATAAATATTTATGATTATTTTTGATATATAAACTGTAAAAAAATTTTACTTATTTTAATTTTATAATTTAATTTTGTTATAATTAGGATTTGAAATTGGAGAGATCTAAAATATGCTTAAATTGCCTTGAAATAATAATTTAGAATTTTAGAATTAATTAAATTTTATATTTTACATTACTATTTCCATATAGAATTTAATAATTTAAATAATGGATTTTTATTCTTTTAATATTTGTAGGATCCTTTTCATTTAAAAATGATAACTGCTGGAAAAGTGAATTGTCTTGCAGTGTGTCCTGATGGGATGTATTGTGTTGCTGGCATAGAAGAAAAACTAAACATTTGGCAAGTAAGTTAAATTTTATTTATAAATAGGCATTTAATATTTAAATAGAATGATTTGGTTAATAAAAAAATATGTAATTATTTTTATTTGCAAACAGAATGGAGAAACAAAAACCTGGACATATATATGAAGTTTATAAATCTAAAATAAATTTTTTTAAGCCTTGGTTACACTGTATAATTTTCTATTGTATTTACAGTTGCAAAAGCAAGGGTTCTTTTAAGAAATTGGTAAATCCCCTTGAAATAGTGCATGAGTGTTGTAACCCCATTTGAAAACAAAAAGTCAGTTTATCTATCAACAATTACATTTTTTTAATTAATGAAAAGCATTTAGATCTCTAATAGAAAATAGAATATCGCAATAACTTTGAACTCTATGTTACAATCAAATTTCATCAAATAATTATCACAATGTAGATTTATACAGTGCTTAAAATAAGACGGCATCGTCAGGATCGAATGTTAGATAGAAGCCATCATATTTATAATAATTTATATTTTGTTTTCCAAATAAATAAGTGAATAGCATTCTCTTGCATTTTTCCAGAAATTAAACATTGGTTTTATGGGATTTCAATTATATAAATTATTAATGAAAGGATATCAAAAAACCATAAATAACATATTGATATTGATTGACAATGAAATGCAAAACATTTTTTTCACAATGTTTTATTATAGTGTTGAATTTAATATTTTTTCCTGGTTACATTTATGATTGTGTGTATATTTTATAACTTAAAAATCCACCATTTGAAAGCAATAATTTTTATGATTAAATAAAATAATGTTAATGGCTTTGAAAGAAATACTCATCATAGCAATAATATATATAAATTCCATACAGAAATAATCACATTAGTAGTTTATGCAACATATCCTTCATTATTACAACATTATTAAATGATTTTATCATCATCTCATTGAGTAGTTTTTCTATTGCATTATCCATTCAAGTTTCTTCATTATGTGTCTTTTAACTTTATCTTATAAAAAATGAGCTTTTTTATGATTGATTTATGATACTGATTCCAAAAATTTATCACATTAACAAATTTTATATTTATCATTATTTATCAGTCATTAGAACGCATCTTGTCACATATTTTTATATATTTCAATAGAGATTTCTGAATTTCATGATACCAATACAGATACTCCTTGAGTCACAAATAATTCATATGTATGTTTTGTTTGTAACTTAAATACTATTTTTATTTGGTCCCCAAAAATACTGCAAAAACTTTATATACTCTATTTTGTAATATATTTCACAACTGGATTAATTAAAAATTTCTTATATCTAAGATTTGTAGAAAAAGTTCAGATTATAGGGTTTTTTTTTTGTATAATTTCTGCCATTATGAAATAATACATAATATGTTAACTATGTAATTTTAAATTATATTGGTTGCTAGAGAATTCTGATATCATAATGTTTAAAATTCTTGAAGAGTTTTTGAAATTTTCTGAAATCTGAAAATAAAATTCCACATTTTTAACAATTATGAATGTTTGTAATTTGAGGAGCACTTATATTTTAAAGAAAAGCTTTTCCTTTCCAAAAAAAATTATGTGTATATGTGTAAATTATATGTATATATAATTTACACATATAAACATAATTGACTAAATTGATACTTAAATACACAAAATACATAAGTGACTAAATTGATTGATTTATAATTGATAAATTATCAATATTCATCAATAATTTATCAATTATAATAGCCATGATTTATTTTTGAATTAATTTAATAAAAATTGTTAATATCTATTTATTTTTCATTTTACCATCTTTTTATTCTCATTGGAGATATATTTCTTTCTTATTTAAAAACTGGATAATTGCCAATTTATAAAGAAGGAAGTATAACAATATAAAATTTGTATATATATGTATATACACAGTATATATATCTTCTTACTTGCTTTATTAACTGGGAAAATCAAACGTTTATCATAATGTAAAGATTAAACTGAAATACATTATTATTAATAATAAATTAAAAATACAGTTCAAATTAGAATTTTTAAAATTCTTAATAATAATACATGGTATTTGTAATTTTCAATTTTGTTAGATCTTATATTGTCCAGATAATTGCTGATTGATTGGAGAATAACTTCTCATCATTGTTCTGATAATTTTATTTTAAATATTTTTAAATATTCTATAAAACATTTGATTTATGAGAGGTTAAATTCATCATATATTTTTTTATTTTGTAAAATTTACATATTGTGACTTTGATACTCGTATTAAATAAATAAATAGTTATTTCCTGGATATTTTTTATACGGAGTTTTCTCCTATTTATTTACATATAAAAATAAAACCATTGTTAATTTTTTATGAATTTAAGCTTATGTTTAATTATATTTAAGATATCTTCTGGTGATTTACTTGCTGCTTATTCATATCATTATCAACCTGTTGTATGTTTAAAATTTACTGATGATGGTTCTCATTTTATTTCTGCTGGAGAAGATGGGCTTGTGTTAGTGTGGGATCTCAGTCAGTAAGTTGATATCAATTTTTCTGTATAATTTTCTATTCCTATTATATATTAGAGAATATTTGTAATGATTTAGTTTAATATCAGTTCATCAGAATACAATGACGGTGGTGATAAGACTCTAGATCTGCCATGTCCAACCAGCAGCATGTGGTCCACTTGAGATTTTTCTGTGCCCTTTCTGAAGCTTAGAATAAATAAATTCAAACTATTTCTTGAAATTAAAATATAAGCTTACAATATTGGCTACAATACATAATCACGTTCTTATTTGCAAATATTTATTATTATTTGTAAATATATATAATTTTGAAAAAATATAATAAATTGACAATTAATCCAAATCAAAAGTGATAAAATTGAAAAGCAAGTTTCACATTAGATAAATAAATTATCCTAATTCACATTTTTATATGTATTTTTTTGTATTTTATATTTTTATGTATGTTAAATTTTATATATGTGGCCCACATTAAATCAATAAATATTTTTTGGCACAATAAACAATTTCGGTTGGACATTGCTGCTCTAGATCAAAATCTAGATTTATTTCAACTGATTAACAATGCTATCAGTTCAATTTTGAAATGATAACAGTTTCAATAATTGATTCATGAAATGCCACTATAAGAAATCAAATATAGTTTTAAATTTAAATTTTTCATTTCATATTGCATCATTATAACTTATTATAACATTGATTTTTAATTCATATTTTAATTTCTAGTTTGATAAAATTTATAGAAAAAAATAAGAGCTCAGTAGTGCTTGCTTATAATTGAATGCTTTAAACTTTTATTAAATTTATTTACTTGTTTATAAACTAAATAATTATTTTTTATGACATTTTTTAATGAAGATTGCACAATAATTACTCGAACAGACTAAACCTGCCCTTTTTATCTAATTAATTTTCTATTATTGGGAAGGAACTGAATGCAAGATAATTATTGCATACAAAATCATTACTGTTTTGAAATAATCAGTAAGTGAAGGCCTATTTTTGAACAAAAATTTAGGGACTTTTAAACCTTTCCTTTTGTACAGTTTTATTTCATTTTTAAATTAGAGCTTTTACTTTGTTTTGCTGAATTCAGTTTATTAATACTTCAACATCTCTTTATGTATGAAGAACAATCAAAGGCATGGTCAATACAATGTTAGTTTAATAAGAGAGAAATTACAGATGTGATAATCAGAGAAAAATCAACAGCATAACATATACATGCAATTCTTTTCATTATTTCTTTGACATTTGTATCAGTGCAGAAGGATCAGACTTTGAACACTTAATGATTCAGTATATATATAATGAATCATTAAAATCTATATATATTGTGAGTGATAGTTTGATATTATTGAAATGATCGAGAGGAATATAATTTGTATGTGTGTCTTTAATATTAAATGTCTTCAAATATACTAGAATGATATCAAAAAGAAAAGAAAATTAATTTTCATAACTTTGGCAATTCAGTAATTAAATAATTTTTTAAATATTTAAAAAAATTGATTCTTGAAATAGACCACAATTTGTATTTGGCCAATAGCAAGCCAAAATTATATGAGAAGAATGTCATTGTAATCAATCTCGAGAAAGTTCCTGGATGAACTTCTTATAAATCGACAGAGCTAAATTATGTGACTAATACTAATGAAATTCTGATACGTTCAATTTATTCACTCTAGTGCACAATCTTTTAAAAATTTTTCTTTAATCTTCTTTCGTCCAGATAAAACTTTAAAAGCAAATTATTAAATTTTCTATTAAATTCATTTCATCTTGCTTGACAAAACATTTCTAAATTAGAGAATAATAATGATAAATAAACATCAGAATATATATTATTGCATGTATATATATATATATAATAATAATAATATAAATATAAAATGCAAAATAAAAATTATGAAAAGAAATACCTGACACTCATTAAATATTTATGTAAAAATATACATATTCTACTGAAATAATTTTTAGCATGCCCAAAATTTCCTTCATGTTGAAAGCACTGTAAATAATAATTTAATCTATTGGGTTATGTATTTGTTTGCTTTCTAATATCAAATATTTCCATAAAAGAAATGATAAAACTTTAATTTTAAATTAACAAATTTCAAATCTAACTCTATTACTATTAATGACAAAAATTTGTATAACGTGTTGTAATTTTTTAATTTTAAATTGTATTTAAATTTGAATTTATAATAGAAAAATTAGATTATTAATAGCAATAATAAATTCAGTTTTTTAAATTTTTTGTGGTTAATTTTAGCTTTCATTTGATGAAAATCATCAATAGAGATTTCAAAATATAATTTAAATACAAATTTACAAAATATTGTTTAGTTTAATAATAATCTTATTCCAAATTTTTTAAATATTTAAATTAAAAATATTTCAATTAATGAATTAATATGTTTGTTTAGAATTTTATCTATGAATTCACAATTGCCACAACCACGTCACACTTGGTCTCATCATTCGTTACCAGTTACTGATATCTGCATAGGATATGGTGGAATTAGAGCTAGAGTTGCTACCTGTTCATTAGATCAAACATGTAAAGTGAGTAGCATAGATCATTAAGTGATTTTAAAATATTTAAAATTTATATATATCTGTGGATCATATTATTTATAAAATTCAAAATATTTTTATAATATGTTTGTATGAATTTATAATAACTTTATTTCAGGTAAATACTAAATTATTATGTGCTACATAATGAAAGTTCAAAATTAAGTTTAGTACAGGTTTTATTTTATGATTTTCAGAGAATTTTATCATTGGATACATTTTATATTTATATTAATAATTAAAAACTTTTAAATTAATTGATTGGAATAACTATATTTAACGAAAAAAAATGGCAACTGAAACACTAGTGTATGATAATCTTTAAAACAAAATTTTTATATTTAAAAAAAAAATAGTGTTTTATTAATCACTCATTTTATATGCATTTCATGAATTTGTCTTTAGTAAACACTAATGAGTTCATAATTCAAGATAGATTATATAAAACACACACACACACACACACACACACACACACACACACACAACTAGATAACCCTCAATTTACATGGTAGATTGATTCTGCAAAAGTACAGTGTAAATCAAAATCATGTAAATTGAGACTAGCATTTGTATAGAAAATCAAGGGATAGGTTCCATAACACTCAATTAAATAATTTGCATTTTATTTAAAATAAATTAAAACTAATTTTATATAGATATATAACAAAAATTTAAGAATTAAGGTGGAAACCATTTAAAATGACATCAGCAGCAGGCAATCCCAATTAAGTGAAGATGTCTGCTGAGATGATTAGAGACCTATAACAATCCTAACTTGATTTTTTTTCAGTGCAAGAAGGTCTTTAGTTTTCTGTAAAAAGGACCTAAAATAAGAGGTTTTGCTTTTATCTTAGTCCAGAAGTAGACCTCCAATGGGAGAGGTGTTGAGATGCCAACCTGTCCCCAACAACCTGCCCAAATGCAACAGATATATAATAAATGCCCAGGGCATCAGATCAATTAAGACTCAGGTTCAATTATGGGATGAGAAGCCCTTCCTTGGCAATCCCTCCACAACCTCATTGTCCTCAATCCCTTTGTGCCCTGATATCCAAATCAGTTGGACTCTTTTTTTGGTCCAGCTGAAGGTTCCACAATGAAATAATGGCATCCCCATACAATCTGTAAAGAAGAAGCTCTCTAGTGCTTTTAAAGCAACTTATCTAAATATGTTTATATCCATCAAACAGCTAATTTTTAATGGCTCATACTCAAGTCTGTATTATACTAATTAATTAATTAAAAAGATTCCATCATCATATAAAAATAATAACAGAAATATTTTAAAAATATTATTGAATAAATGAATATAGTTAAAATATTTTGTCATTTTGAAAATTAATTTTTTTTATCCACTTTTCTATTTTTATTTTGTGCAAACTTTAATCATCATAGCACAAAATAAAAATAATAAGAAAAGTGAATCATCATTATCATATGAATGTTTTTACATTTGGTTTTTGAATTAAATTATTGAAAATTTAAATTTTCAAGTTGATTTTTTACTTTTAAATGTTCAAAAACTGAATTGAAATCACAATTTAAAAATTTAGAAAACAGAGTGCAGATACTGAAAGAATGGATAATTTGTAAACACTATTGCCATTTTGCATTAATATATATTATTATTTTCTAAAATAGCAATATACATTTGATATGTTTACAATTACATTTTTAAGAATAATTATATGTGTTAAATATATATTGCCCTTTATAAGAACACATTGCTAATAGATAATCTGTAAAATATTAAAAGATATATTTTATAGTATACATTTTTGTATTATTATTATGGTATTTTTTTATTTTTTTTTAGAAAAATAACTTATAATTCATTCTTTAATATTTTTTATTATTATTATTATAAACTTTGTAATATAATGATGGAGATTGTACAGTATCAGAAATAATAGTTTACTAAGATTGCCAGATGTTGCAAAGTATAATTTTTATTCGAAATTATTATCATCTAATCCTTATTTGAGTATTATAAATGTTACAGGACAAACCTGAATTCAGGAAATACTAGAATTTCCTAATCAAAATGAGAATGTCCTACCGTTTGTCGAATGTTCTAGTATTTCCTGGGCCAAATTTGAAATGCTGAACATTTCTTATTCAAAGTTCAGAATTTCTATAGGGTTGCTCAGAAAGTAATTTCGTTTTTTTCCCATGAGTGGCATTAGTTGTATTTTTAACCTGCTAATTTCATTCTAAGCTATATTGTCATTATACATTTTGATAGCTGACATTTCAAGGTTTATATATATAAACTTTTGATTCTATGCAGTTATTTTTTTTGGTGTCGTATCAAAAATGGAAAACAAAAAGGAGCATTTTCAGCATATATTAAAAGATATATTTTATAGTATACATTTTTGTATTATTATTATGGTATTTTTTTATTTTTTTTTAGAAAAATA
>WUQG02042080.1:0-23574 GCA_011317285.2 Androctonus mauritanicus | reverse complement strand
ATCATATTTTATAATATCGTTTTAATTACGTTGTCTGTGAACTGGATTTTGAAAAAAGATGCAAAATTTTAGATCGCCGTTTTTTAAAATCAGCCGGTTAATAAAATCAAAAAGGTTCAGACAGAAGTGATTTTATAAAGCGGCGGGCACTGTAGTATAAAAATGATTAAGCCCAAAATGCAATATCTCTGAAAGATAAAATGGCTAAATGGACTATCACTAGAAATGAAAGAAAATGAACTTGGCTGATATAATGAATTTTCTGATATTAAATAAATAAAATTATAAATAGAATATTTGTTTAGAAGCTAATTTTGATGATAACTTTTTCGAATATGTACTGATATAAAAATAAATACAGATAGTCCTCAATCAACAATTTATGATCACTCAATGACTATAATGCATCTGATTAGCCTTGTGATTACCAAGGCCGTTTTCATGCATGTAAATCTATGTTTAATTGTATGATATACTGATAGTATTTATTTTATGTCTAATTCTTTTGGCTCTTATCTAAATTTAATATGATGATGTAATGTGCTATAACAAATAATTGTAATAGACAATAAATATGAGTTATATTTAATTTATCTCCAGATGATTCAAAAACATAAGTTGAGATTATCTGTACTGATCACTTTTTTAGACAGCATTAATTTTGTTTTAAATATAGGTGCTCCTCCTACTTATAATCAGTCATTCAACTCATAATAATCTGATCTTATGATTTGCTCTATGATATCTAAACTTGCCTATTTTTATAGCATATTGGCTAGAAATAATTTTTTTGTTTTATTAAAAATTTACAGTTTAGCAATGCTATATAGTAAAGCAATTGCTTTACCACCTTAGAGGATCCAGGATCAAATCTAGATGATTTTACAACATTCAAATATTCTATCTTCCATTGTCTACTATTATTAGTAAAATTAATATCATTATGAATCATCTTCAACTTACGATTTTCTAATCTACAATTGGATTGTCAAAGCATAATCCTTTTATAAGTAGAGGAACACCTATATATAAAAAAAAGTATATTTTTAACTATAAATTAATAAAATAAAATTTACAATAGGGTTGTGCAAATAATCCAAATGATAGTGAATCTTTAGCTGCTTTATGCAGAGCTGCTGAAGAACTCAGAAATGCAACAAATGCTGCTGCTGCTGCTGGTGCTTTAAAACGTAAATCTATAAGGCAATTGGAGGTAAAGTAACATTATTTATTATTATTATTCAAAAATATAAAATTGTATATATAAATGAAAATACCAGATTATTATTCATCATATTTTAATTATCAAACAAATTCAAACACTGATAAGAAATTCAATAAATTATAGCACTTAATAGCAGTTTGGACTTATAAACATATTTTTTATACATTTATAAGTCCAAACTGCTATTAAGTGCTATAATTTATTGAACACTGATAAGAAATTTGAGTATATGCAGTTTTATTAATATATATATATATATATACAGATGGAGAAATTGAATTAGGATTTTACAGTTAAATATTAGGGTTTATAAAATGTTTCTTTATATAAAACTGTATATACAATATAGAATTTTTTTATCCAGTAGAATTGAGATTTGGAAATTTTTATTGGATAAGGTTTTTTTGTAATTTGAAATGTTATGAAATAAATCTTTTAAAAATACATTTAAATTTTAAAATTTAAACGTATTTTTTAAATTATGAAAAATGAAACAACAACTGTTTAATCTTCAATAAAAGTAATTTAAGTTTTTAATAATAATAAATATTTTATGTTAAAATATTTATATGCATAACAAGTTTTATGGATAATGTATACAATGGATAACATAAGTTGACACCCATTTAAATTAAACATATTGTGAAAGTTTTAATATAAATGTTATTTTAAATATTATTTCATAAATAAGCTAAACATAAATTAATGTCAAAAATACTTACGAATGTTATACAGGGTGTCTCGTAAGTCATGGTCATAAATTTAATGCTATGCATATTCAATAGCAAGGAACAAAAATTCCCTATGAACATAGGTCGAACAACGCATCGTTTTTGAGAAATGATGATGATGATACGTAAAGAAAATAAACCTCTTCCTCTTGCCATGTTAATGGAATGTCCTGTTCATGTAAGTGGAAGGAAGTAGACCTAACTAAATGGAAGGAAGTAGACCATGCTGCCGTGTTCATGGTGGACATTTTGAGCATTTGCTATGAGTTCAAGGTACACGAGACGCTACCAAAGGAACACCTGTACGGGTTGTTGCTCCATTTGTCAATAATCATTTCTCGGAAACGGTGCGTTGTTCAACCTATGTTCATAGGGAGTTTTTTTGTTCCTTACTATTGAATATGCATAGCATTAAATTTACGATCACGACTTACGGGACACCCTGTATATAGTACATAGATATATATTGATAAAATATCAAATAACTTCAATAATAGTTACACTTAACTTTTAATAATAATGTCTTGTCTTATCTTACATATTTCTAACAATGATGCTTTACAACATAATGACACAAACATAATTATGAATTACTGTATATAATTTGACCAAAAAACTGGAGAAAGATGAACATGAACGACTTTCGGATCCAGGAGCGTGCCAAGGGTATTTGCTGTCCGGGTGCAAATTTTTATCGGCCGCACTTTAAAAAATAACAAAGTAATTGCATGTAGTATTTACTACAATAAATAAAATAACAATTTATGCAAACCAAAAGTTAAGTTTCTTATTTATTAGAAACACAGAATATATAGTTTTGTATAGTTATTTTTAACATTTTATCAAAAACAAACAAAAAAGTATAACAATTATTTCTTAATATAAACAAAGATTAATTGCACATGCTTTATGTAAAATTTACTTGACGTAATTTTTTTGTAGCAAAATCATTTATTATATCCTCCATATCTAAAATAATAGCAATTTGATGTTCTATGCTAATAAGACTTAAATTGCTGAGTCTAACATGGTCATTGTACTGCCGAGATGAATTTTTATAATTTTTAAATTTGAAAAGGATCTTTCACCAATTTCAACAGTCACAGGTATTGTTAAATAAATTCTTAGTGTTATTGATAAATGGGGGAAACACTAAGAAGATCATTCGAAAATATATATTCAACAAGTACCAAAAATGCGTTCATATTCGAATTAAGATAGATTAAAATATTTCCTATATATTAGTTACATAAAATAAATATTTGATATTTGTTTCTTGCCACCTATTGGTGCACCCTTTGCACCCTCCGGTTGGCACGGTCCTGTTCGAATCTTACAGTACCAGATACTTGAGAAACTGTTTTATATTTTCAAATTTTAAGTTATAATAATCATTAAGAATCAATTTAAATTACACGCAAAGTCACAATATTAAATGATTACACTACGCATTAGGAAATGTCAAGGAATGCTATAATATAATATCAATTCTTATGAAAATTTCATCATCAATGCAATATCAAATACTCTAATGTAAAAATTCATTCTACTGAAAAATATATTTAAATTAATTATTTTCATATTGACAAAATAAACTGATTAGCTATAATAATAAAAGATAGTATTTGTTCGTCTGTCTGTAGTAGCAGTAATCACTCAAAAAATAGGGACAAGGTCTGGAAAAATCATTCAGATTTGCGATTTTTTCAGACCGGGGCAATTCTGGTGATAAATATGGTTAAATTCGATTTAAGTATCTGGATAATTCGGGGAGTTATGATGAAAATGCGTGTTTAATCTTTCTCATTTTTATTCGAATTCTTATTGTTAGATATTTCCGTTGCCAGAAAATTTAAATTTTGAATAACAATATATCATTACAGATACAGAATAATAATTTAAGTATGGGAACTTAGAAATGGATTATGCACGATAATTTAACAATAGATGACGTCATAATGGCATAAAAATAAAAAGCGTGTTTCACATTTCACATAGATATAGTATAGACTACGGTATAAAATAGGAAGAAAATTATGCGTCACAAATGCCCATAGCAAGTCAGTGAATAATAAATCTTTTAATAAATATACGCTATATATTTGCATAAATATAGCATTATTATTACTTTTTACTATTATTAGTAGTTTAGTTTGCATTCAACAGATGGCGCTAGATGAAAATACCGGTGATAGCTTATATGCACATCATAGTGCTTTATATTCATTGATACATATGCAATTTAATATATAATAGATAGATATTATTTTAAGCGAAATATATCGACTAACAATTATCATTTTTTATTAATAAAAAAGTAAATTTAGATGATTTAAGTATTTCCAAGATCTAAGGTCAAATTACAAGGAAATGTAAATATTACGCGCTATCAGATAGTCTTGTTAATAAATCGTAAACTCTGCTTTATTGCTTTCGCGGGGAAAATAACCTCGTATCAATTATTAAAGAATGAAGGGTGTAGCTGCGACACGCTTGTTATGCTATCTCTACTTGGTTTTCTCTCTCAGTCGAAAGTAAATGACTGATTTCTAAAGCTAAAGGTCATCACAAATGTATACCAACAATTTCATTCTAGAATTAAAAAAAAAAAAAATAAAGACTACACCCTGTAATATAAAACTCTCGAGGCTACAGCCCAAAACTTCTCATATCTTATTTGTAATCACCTTGACATACAAATGTGGCCGACCATGCATAATGTGCAAGAATTTAACTGATCATAAGATATTAATTTTTGAATTTTAAATGTTATTAAATATTTAAAAGGCAATTTAATGCTTTCTATTTTTAATAGAAGAATATTATATGCCATTTATTAAACACGAAAATCGCGAATTTTTAATTTTTTTTTTTTAAGTACTTTCCAATTTTTGTCCGAACTCTTTTAATTAATGTCATATTTAAATCATAATCCACAAAAAATATAAAATAAAAATAATTATAGTAAATATTAATTTAAATTTAGTTTATTATTATTTTTATCATTTTAAATAAAGTATCCAGAGCATTCAAAAATTACAGTAAAATATGTAAACATTTATACAAAAAATTTAATTAATAAAATAAACAATTTAAATACTTTTTTTTAATTCATATAATACTGGGTATATATATATATTTAATAATTAAAAAATTTCCTATTTTCTGAATGATTTAAAGGATTAATTTATAAATAAGTTCGCTTTACTTCATTGTCTTTAATAATTTAAAAGTAAATTGACAGCTGAGCTTTTTATCCGTTGAAAACAAATTAAGATATATAAAATTTAATGAAAATTTTTATATATATATACTGTATTTACTTAATGGATAAAAATTATCAATTTTAAAACTGTAATCAAAACTCGTTAAGTAGATTTAATATGTCAATTCAGATAAAATCGTCAAGGATGGAATAATGCATTTCAATTAACGAGATAAAGAGGGAAAAAATGTACACTTTTTTAGTCTTTTATGAAATGAAAACTTCAAAAAAATAGAAAAAAAAAAATATATATTTTTTTAATTTATGATACTGAAAAGAAAAAGTTAAATTCATTAAAACCGATTCTCTTTTGTAAAAAGAGATTGATGCATAAATCTGCCGAATTAATATTTAAATAAACAAAATTATTATTAATTATAAAAGATTAATATGAATACGTCACACAAAAAAAAACTTATAACGTTGATATTTTCTAATTTGATCCTCTTGTATTTATCTTTTTTACGGAATAATTTTCAATTAAATTTGATAAAACAAAATTTACTTTTAAGATATGAAAGTTGTGATGAATTAATTATTTTATTCATTAATATTACATTACTGCTGTTTCATTATCGGTTTTGTTATAATAGCTGTTACATAGGCTATGTAAATTTGCGTAACTATCTGCAGTTTCGATTTTTTAAAATTTAATACCTTCAGAACTGTTTATAAAAAATAAAAAAAAACGCTGTGAAATATATCTTAATTGTAATGTAAATTTAATTCTAACAATAGAAGTGCGGTGTTTATTTTGGGACAAAACACGGCAGTTGTTCTTATAAACACACACGTATATATAGTTTCAAGCAAGGAACAAATTTTTGTATGCCTATAAAAAGCACTAAACGCTAAAATATAGGTCGAATATGCTGATGTGTCACAAAAATCAAGAAACTTCAAAAAGAGTCGATGTGACATAAAAGTGTCAAAATATATTTTGTAAAAAATAATTACAAGTTAGTTAATTTATTTATGTAATACAGAAGAGATTTTTGTCATTTTGAAACTGTATCATCATCATTAAATTTTCAATTTTTTATTTATTTATTTACAAAACTCCGATTTCTAAATTTAAGTTTGCAATTAACTTTGCTCAATTAGTTTTCTAATTTATTTAAAATTTAATAAGCTTACAATATATGCAATATGTTTAATGTGTAAACTAAAGCATTACATCATTGCTAATTCTTTAATATATTGAAATTTGTTTGAAAAATCATGCAAATAATTTCGAAATTTAATTCTGCTAATTATGATGATATCTAATATAAATATATATTTTAAAAATTATAGAATTCAGCAGGGTATAAAATATGCAAGTCAATATTTGGTCATAAAATTCTATCATATCATATGTGTAAAATTTAAATATTTATTAAGCAATTAATTCATTAGAAAATTGAATTTTTGCTAATTTATAACAAATAATATTCAACATCTTATATTGTTCAATCGATAGAATTCTTAGTTAAAATTAACCAATACTTAACAAAAAAGATTCAAATTTGTTCCAATTATAAGATGGAATTCTAAACTTAAATTTTATCTACTCATTTTTCCACTTGTATATTTTTGAGTTTCATTATAAAATATTCATATTTTTATTTTTAGCAAAATTTATTTAATTAATAAAAGATGAATATTCTCATTACAGAATGTATTAAATATTTTTATACCATGAAGAGGAATTGTTAACGAGCTTTAAATTACAGCTTTTAATAACGTTACTGTAAACTGTTATTTAGAACTAAATTGAAAAGTTGTTTTGTGCATTTTTTATTATTATTATAAAAGTTAATTCGATTTATGATTATATAAATATAATGATTTAATGTAAACAACAATTATTAAATAAACTACAAAAAATAAATTCTGAAGTAAAATTTGTAAAGAATTTTTATATTAATTTTGATAACAAAATTACAGGAATTAAAATTTCGACGAAACAAATTTTATAGCGGTTTCAATATAGTAGTTGAAAACCAATTAGCGTTTTTAAATATTAGTAGAAAAGACTTTCAAATATTTATCATTTAATTAGTTCAAGAACAATATCGAAAAAAATAAAGGAAGTGAAAAGAAAATAACTGGAATCATTGTAGTTCCTTTGTAACCAGAATAAATGAAAAATAAAATACTTAAAACTTCAAATAATCGGGAAAAAATTATTCTGGCAAATATCTGTATAAATATATTATAAGTGAAATTAATACTGTAGTTTAAAGAATTATATCATAAAATTTTTCTTCTGTAAATATACGAAAAAAAAATCTCTAAAATAAGGAAATAGAAAAAAAAAATGAATTTTTGGAATATAAATGTTCCGTGAATTCGCATTTAGATAAGAAAAGCGAAAATACTTTCGTTTGTAAAAAGGAAAGCATTTTCGATTATGAATTTGAATATAAAATATTGTTATTTTATGGACGATTGAAGAGTATTCGATTTGAAAAAAATAACAAAATTTCTAAACATTGAACTTTTAACCCGTTTATATTTGTTTCATTTTATTTTTGGGCATCAACGTTTTCTTAAGCAGGCTATTACTTTATCAACATCAAAATATATTCAATAAAAGAATAAAAATGGATTATTAGTAACATGAAGAATTATATTCTGTATATTGTATCATTTAACACATAAAATCATTTAATTTATATACAGAGTATTTTCGTGTAAACTCGTAACGCAGAATCTAATAAAATATTCTGTTTATGCATTACATTAAAAATAATAAAATGAATGAATATAGAAAATTTACCAAAAAATTCTAATATTTTCTTTTGATCGGTTCAGTTCCAAGAAAGCGCTTTGAATGCTTAACATGATATTGACTAACGAAAGAAACACAGTATATGGGTATGATAGATAATGAAAAATCATGTAAATCGATGTCAAACAGACTATAATAGATTACTATACATTATAGAACTAAAATAAAAAATCAGGAAACATGGATTACTAATATCGTGGAGATGCCTTTATAAGCACAGTAGGTACGCTACACTATTAGGTCACTATTGGTAACGGTAATTATATTTACGGCTTTTTATTCGTTTAATAATGTATGCTATTTTAAAATAAAGGTCCTGATTCATCGATTTATGAGTTGTTTTATCTGTAATGAATTGCCACTGCCACTGTACCCAATATGATGATATTATCTTACTAACACCATTTTTCCCGGACCAGATAAAACTAACATTAGATTTTTCTAGTTACTTTTCCATATTTCTTTTATTTTCTGGGAATAACACGTTAATTTGACATCATAATCAATGATAGTTATTTTGCATAAAATTTTTTAATAAACATTCCATTGTTATTTGATCTAAATTCTTAATTCTCCAAGTTAAATTATATTAAGCTTATATAATTAACTCTAGATAATATATTGATGGATTATGCCTAAGGTAAAATTATAACTATTAAATTTATGTAGCGTGAAGTTAAACATATTATTCGGTATTTATACTGTGCTTTATTTACTTTTCATATAAAAAAATAGGTGAATCTATAAAATGCTATAAATATAATGTTAATTCTTAATGATGTCTAACCTAAATAATTTTTTTCGGTTATAATTTTCAGGTTTATTAGCCCTTGCTATTCAACTTAGCATGAATTAAAAAAAATAAAAAATACAAAATACAAAGTTAAAACAAATTGTAAATATTAGTTTCAGTGCTTAAAATATATCGCTTTGTTTATTTTTTCACAAAATGATTTATAATAATCCCAGCAGTTTTTTAATTAATCTAGATTTTACACGAACACAGAATGCTAAACTGTATATTTTAACTAAAACATGATGTTCATTTTTAGTTATAAAACACGATATTTACTTATCATTATGTAAAACAAAAACATAATTGATTTATTTATATCAATACAATATTTAAAATAAAAAATTTATTATAATAACTAGATAAAAATATATTTCTATTTTTGAGAACTAAACCAAATTCAATCTGTTTTAATAACATTTAAATAAATATGATTACATAAAATCAAAAATTCGTTTACATAAATGGCTTCGTTATTTAAAATCTTTTATTTAGTTTGTTCTATCGATAGCTTTATATCAAATTAAGTATAAGGAAAAATCCTGATGTTACATCCTCAACATTCATTAATCAGTAACGCACAATTTAAGTTTGTGAACAGGTTTCCTATCTTGTTTTCACAAGCAATTTCTGTCCTTTATCATAATTTCGATGAAAAATATTATAAAATAAACGAGTTACGTTCATTTATTTACTTTAAAATTCGATTTATATTTTATCAATATATCTTATCGCAAACAAACATAGCAAACTACAACAGAAGAGAAACTCTAAAGCGATAACTTATTTTAAAATTTTAATATAGCCTTTGATGAAAAAATAATTACATTTTAAAGAGAAAATTCTTTTGTTCAAAAAGTTTTTTAATGAAAAAATTATGTAATTTCCATTATTTTTTAAGTATTTATTAGAATGAAAATTTAATCTAAATTATATATAAATTTATACACTTAACTGCAAATAAGTTAAACATTTAAAAGTTATATTAAGCAATAAAATTGATAGAATTATTTGTTTAAAATAGCAATTAAATAACATTTTAAACTAATAAATTTATTATTATTTAATGAATTTTCCTTCTAATATATTTACTAAGCACGAAAACAACTAAAACAATAGAAGCTACAGCTGATATTGTATAAAAAAGACAGGAATTTCAAGGACTGATTTTAAATTAAGGAAATACTGAAGGAATAACATTGTATATCAAGCAACATTTTGTAGACTTTCAGGTTCTTAATAAATAAAATTCAAGGTATACTTTTATGGTTTACGCAATTCATCAATTACTCTATTTTTACAAGAGGAACGGGAACAGGAACAAAACTAACATGATTAAACTTTTATCTTATTTAAAAGAATAAAATACACCAGCCCCAAGGAAAGAATTAATGATTTAAAAATAACAGAGTTGTAAGTATACCTTCTGGCTGGATATGTATCAATATATAAGTTGCTGAAGAAGATACACTCGCTAATGGGAGGATTATGTTGCATGCAAGAAATATCTTTCACCAAGTAAACACATCAGCTTATTTTAACTATGTTTCTGTACACTTCTTATCTTTAAATGGATTTAAGACTTCAAAGAACGATCAATATCCATCTGCATTAATCAATTTATCATACACCGTTATGATGGCTAACATGTTATTGAATTTATTAATGGAAATTTTTATTTTGCATTTTACTTATCAATTTTGAAAATTTGTAATTACGTTTTAAGAAGTTAAACTGAAGCAAATAATTTACTGGTTTAAAAAAATAATAATTGACGAGATAAATAATTTGAATGAATGTAATAGTTTTTTCATCCGTAGTGATTCGATTTAAAACCGATATTAACGTCAATTGGAATTTGAAGTTAATTAAAACCTCAATAGTAACTAATGAATGAAATTTTGCCGAGAAATTTATTTGTTAAAAATCAATATTTCATGGATTCCTTTGTACTATTAAGAAAATAGCTCTTTTCCCAAATGAGTATTGCATTCCTAGATCCATTAAGTACACGATCCTTCCTTTGGGCATTTATTCAACCGTCTCTATTTTTTTTTTTTCAATAAAATATTGTTCAATAAAAATTGTTATTTTTTTAGTACATTTTTCATTATTAAACTTTCAAATGAAGTAATACGTGTTATTTTTTTTCTGTTTTTAATATTTTAGATACAAAACTTTTCAAATTTAAAAAATGAATGAGTTCGTTGACTGTTTAACACTATAAAAAAACTATAAAAATATTAAAAAAAAAGTCAAAGCAATAAAACATAGTAGGAAATATAAAACAATCGGCCATTACATAAACAATTTTTTCTTTTATATTACCTTAATTTTTCGATTCTCTCTGTATTTAGGACAATATAAATATTTACAAATTCTATTTTTAAAATTGTTTTAATGATCCATTTTCGCGTGGACATTAATTTGTACAATAAACATATATTATGACAGAATATTTAAAAATTTTATAAATTAATTTTTGGATTGATAAAAATATCATAATTATAAGGTTAAGTGAATTTCCTCTATGTCATATTTAGAATGTTTCGATAGAAAAGAACCATTATTTGTAGAAGTTCCTGATATATAGGATATATATATATATCGTATATTATGAGATAAAGGCAATAACATGTCAACGAAAACTAGAATGAAGCTTATCAACTAGATAGCTTCACACGATGATGAATATCAGAAGGATGATGGATGGTTACTGAACTTGATGACCTTAGTGAGCAGTGAGTGAGTTTTTAAAAAGAAACTATTGAATCGAATATTTTGAAGTTTGTGTAAGTTAATTTAATGTTAATAAAGAAACATTTTTAAAATAAAGATATGAAAATAAAATGAATAACTTTATGATATTTATATGTGGAGAAGGCAATTATTTTTCAAGTAAAAATGGAATTAAATTCGTTTATTCAATCGATAATAAACATTTGTTAGAAACTAATAAAAGAAAAATTTCCAGACTAATATTTTTGTCAATATACTATACTAGGGAATGCAATGAGACTTCGTTTACATATTAAAATTTTTCATATTTTCAGTTTTAAATCAATATTATTTTATAATTTAAAAAATTCTAAATTTTCATTTTATCACTTTTCTTAAATTATTTTTAGATTTGAATTAATTTTTATCAATACTTTTTTTTATAATAATAATAATTTTAATTAGACATATCGACTGATTCTGAAAAATATTAAATAAAACATATACTTTGATGTTAAATTCTTATAAAAAATTTAACTTGACATTATTCTTATTAAGATTAAAAAATATGCATTATTTAATATTTTCTGATGATAATCTGTTATTGTTATATTTATTATTCAAACTGGTAAGATATACAGATGCTATTGATCAGAATAACATTCATTCAATGCTAAGTTCTTTAATTTTGAAGTTGAGATGAAAATTTTCCTCTTAAAACTAATTATTTTTGAAAATTTTTAAAGAAACATGTAATATTACAAAAAAAAAAAAAAAAAAAAAGTGCGAAGTACAAAATAGGGTTTGGTTTTGCTTAGGAACGAGACTTTAATAATCATAAAAAAACAAAACTTGTTATTTTGTAATTTAGAGATACAAATTATTTAATTTATATTTAAATTTCGCAAAATATAGACGAAAATTTATTATACTGTAGGTATTATTTTCTCTAATGGAATTTCCCCCTGGCGCAACTTTATACAAAAAACTTCGTCTTTCTATCATGTTATTTTAAAAATTTGTTCAAAAATTTTCTAACTTTAGTATCAGGAGAGTACAGGATCGATTCCCGTTCAGTTCTGCCTTCTATCTTTCCGATCCAACTCAACACGACGAATCCAGTCAAGTGGAGATGAGTAAGTCTATTCCATCGAAAGCTAAACTCAATCGTAAACTCAGCTTCCCAAATTTCCTATCTTGTTCGTAGGCAACAAAAATTAGTTTACAAATTTCTTATACCTCTTGCTGTCAGGAGAGTTCAAGATCGATTCTGTCTGTCTCCATACTTCTATCTTCTCAATCTAACCCATCACTATAAATCCGATCAGTCAGATAGAATATTCCATCAAGTTAAGCGTAATCTAATTTTAATGTTGTTAAATCCGAAAACAATTAGAAATTAAACATATTTTAATTCGAATTCCTTTCTTCTAAACTATGCAAATAATCTTAATCTTAAATCTTTTCATTGAGTTGTTTTTTAAATAAATTATTCTCTCTTAATTTGAAAAAAATGCTTTACTTTGTTTAGATGTTTTGAAGTAAAAATATCAAATACGTGAATATATATTATAACAGGAACTATCCAATGTATTTAAGTTTTCAATATGACATTTACTCATCTTAAATAGGTCTACAGTTAGGCGTAATAAACTTATTCTTCTTTTATCCTTGACCTTTCTACCATTTTAATCTTTTCTTGATGTCGCTAGTAATAACACTAAGAATATTAATCAATGACCCAATATAAAGAAATTCATTCATCCTTAATCTTTTTTGAATGGTTATTCTGTGAATCAAATATTTCCTATGTCTTTATCTTTCTTTTATTAATTCAGATGTTTCTTGAATACCGATTCAAAAACAATTTTTTTTTTTCCACTCTTTTCTGCATGATAATACTGTAAATAATTAAAGTGCATAGCATAGATTTAACATTAATACTTTTCTCATATTCTGAAAGAAAATATAAAGGATGACAAAAAATTTGGACGGTCATTATTCATTGTTCTACCTATGACCTCTTTATAGAATGACAATTCAATTAGTGACTTGGAAGTAAATGTTTTTCAGCGGTACTTGAATTTTAAATGATATAAACAAACTCTTTTAATAATCAACAACAAAAAAAAAAAAAAAGACAGTGTACACTTTTCAATTATTCTTTTAAATAACTTGATGTTAAAACTATTTGATAGCTTTTCAGCCCTGAAAATTTACATCGTTTCACACTTACCTCTTTTATCTGCTCCTACAAAAGAATAGATGTGAATAATGATATAGTAATTTTATTTAAGCATTTATTCTTATAACAGATGGTGCTAATCATCTAACAGTTTAAACAATCTTGTAAGAACAATTAGATTGTTCTTCGACATAAGAGTACTTCATTCTAAATTAAACTATCAATTCAAAAACTTTTTGAAATCATACCTTTTCTTTAATATCATAGCGATTCCATCTTCTTAAAGATACCTTCTAACTTTCTATTCAATTCTTTTTTCACCAATCTGTTTCTTTCATTTTTTCCCTTCTACTTTTTCTCTATCTATATTTTCCTTCTTTTTATTTATCTACTTCAATAAGTTTCGAAGTAATATCTATAATAAATCTATGGATTCGTAGTTTTCTTCGTTCAAACGACTCTCTTTTCAACAACTTCGTTTGAAAACGGACGAAAACACTAAATAAAAAAAGTGGTATCGATAAATAAATTTTCATAAAACTTATACTTGATTAATTTAAGCAATTAGAAATTTCATGGATGATCTTAGATTATTCACGAAGTTTAATGCCCCGAAGTAATATCCAGTAAAGCATTACAAACACGACCATTTATTGGTTATCTTCGGAATGCCAGCCTATTAAAAGTGCCAGTAAAGAATGTCTTCGCATATTATCATAATGCAAATTTATATCAAAGTCTTAGAAAAGAGAAAAAGAATTAGTAATTAAATTTGTTTTAGAATCAACTTAATAAACTGTGTTTATAGCTAGCCGTGACGAATTGGCATCATATAACTTAAAAGTAAATATTTAACTACCGTATAATTAAGCGATAAATTAGTTCTTCAAAATTTAAATATGTAATTATTTAATTTTTACGTTTTCGAAAGATCATTTAAATGATTTATATGTGTATGGATATATATATATGTCTGTGTGTGTATTTTATTTTACAAAATAAATAATATAAACTGTTTCTAATATTTTAATTTAAAATTTAAAAAATTAAGTAATTAAACATAAACGAGGAGAAAATGTTTTAATTTAAATAGGATTTTATTCTAATGCAATCGAAGTAAATTTATTCATAAATTCGAGATATAAACTTTTCGACAATTTTAAAACTGTTAATTAGAGCAATCATAATACTTTTATGCAGATTTGGTTAGCCATCAACACAATTAGTCAAACTAATCTTCGGCCATGATAGCTCTTGACAATCGCCCCTCTCATCAATTCTCTCTCACCCCTTAACTGTCCAAATGGGAACGTCCGTAATGTATTCTTCGTTTCCTCTTCTCATTGATATTCTTTGTACACGGTAGCCATGATGTAAATAAAGGTACCTTTTGAGCTAGAATTCTTTCCCATGATGGATGGTGGCAAATTCGTACTAAGATATTTTACAAATCTGAATTTTTAAATAATGTAACATACGTTTGAGATGTAAATCCTCTTTATAATTCCGAACCATCGCATTTTTATCTAGACGTCACCTTGCGTTAAGAATATGTAACAAAAAAAATACGTTTGGTGTATTATCGATAAAAAAAAATTTTTAATTTAATTGACGATTATTAATTTGAAAGATGTCGTAGAGAAAATTTTAAATAAAATCGAAAATATAAAAAAAAATTCGATAGCATTATTAGGTTAGAAATAAAATTAATGTGCGAACCGGAAAGAAATCGAAAACCGCGCCATTGGCTACGACCCGTTGTTAAAAGCGAATACGAAACGGCGGTTTGTGAACAGGTTGTGTTTGTTTCGTAACAGTGCGGCGTGGCTACGAGAGTCGTCGCAGACAGAGCGGCTGGGGTACGTGTAACTGAATGGATGTTGGAGTGGGATGTTCTAGGAATATATGACGAATTTCAAATGACTACAGACAGTGTGACTTGTTGGAGTGCTCATATGGCCAGCTCTCGTTGCGAAGCTGGCCCATGGTTGTAACAGTGCTAGGACCAGTGACAGCTAGTATGTGTTACACGGACTTTCGGTTTTTTATCCTTCGTCTACTTCTCAGTCTATCCACGTTAACAATAACATTAAGTGTTATTTACACCGATCAATTCGTCGTTCAAGTTACGGGGGGTGAAGAAGTAGCTAAAGAATTAGCCAGGAAGTATGGTTTTACGTATTTAAGTCAGGTAAGTACAATTCTTTAACATTATTATTATTATTTATGGCATCCTACTCAGGTGATGTTTTTGTATTATTCTTTCTATCTAATGTATTCTCGCGTAAGAAAAGAATGAGAGGAATAAAGAGAGAGAGCGTTAATCGTAAGATAAACTCGATTTTCTTTTGTGTTACGCCGGGAAAAGACCCGCTGCACAATTGAAATGATCCGAACGTATTTGTAGAGCTAATGACTTTCACCACGTGAGATATACGCTTTACCTCGGGCTAAGGCCAGTTACTTCAAAGAGCGTGCAGGATACTATTTTCCATTAACCTTGAGGACTTTTGTGTAAACTTCTCATTAACTTCCTGGCAGGAGAGGATTTCGCAATCTTTTTTAAAGGGGTTAAGATCCTACCAGGATTTTAATAGACTAGCATTGCAAGATTTAAAATCGGAATGCTTTTATATTCAAGTTCATTTTTTAAAGGTTTATAAACTAGTTTCGTATTTCTAGAAAATCTCGACAATAGGCCGCCATTTAATTTGATTGGGATAACAATAGTGCTCTAGCATTATTTTATACCGTAACAGTTTAATAAAGAAAGAAGGCTAAAAGGAAAAAAAAATATCGTCGGAAAACCGAAAAATCTCCTCTTCTTCGGTTATTTAAAAATAGCATAAAAAGTGAAATTCCATTAACTCCATTATTACTATCATCAAGTTGTTATAAAAAAAAATGACTACAGGTATCCGCACAATTTTCTAGTACAGGTGAATTCCCGCAGGCTAGTCGAATTTAGCCTCCTTTTATTTTCTGAAAGCATATTTGTTGCATTGAGTCAGAATCTTTCTTAAACGATTATTCACGCATTAATTGTGAAACGCGTTTGACTTAATTTTTAAATAAAATTTTTACAAAAATATATAGTTCCATATATGGATAGATACGGATAGATAACAAATAGTGGAGCCTGCATGCATATCCCGGAAGTTCTGCTTCGCTTTCAAAAGAAAATTTTCTGGAAATAAATATTCTAGAAAGATAATTTCGTTTCCGGATAACATTTTTTTTTCTTAACGAAAATAATTATATATTTATTCATGAATATTTGCTAATTAATTATGCAAATAATTTACACGACTGTTTGCATCTGAAGGGATGCATGATGAATTATAGGTTTTGTTTGCATTAATGCAAATCAATAGAAGAAAGATCTTCCAAGCTAAATAACGATAATTGTTTTATCAGCATGTGTAATTGAAAAATTGTTCGAGTTTTCACGATCGATATGCAAAATTCTTTCAAAAGAAAGGACCTTTTTGCTCTATCAATCAGCCTGATATTCTCTTTTTTACCTAGATGGCGCCTCTCTAGGTGCCTCCCGTTACCCTTCAGTTTACAACAACAAATTTGTCTCCTCTCCTAATGTTTGACCTCTCACCTCACCATTTAATGTTCTTACCTATATAAAATACCGGAGATAGGAAAAAAAAAAACTTGCATCAAAAATTTTTTATAAATAATATAAAAATAATTCTAGCATAGAATTTTTTTATTTTGATCGTCTCCGACTTCATATACAGCGTATATATATAAAATATATCACGCCAGTAGATCGTGGCGATTATTTTGTTTGCGTGAAAGCTAGATTCGATACAAGAAATATATTTTTTATTGATATAACTTAAAGGTAAACTTTGTAGATATCGCAAAAATATTTTTCTTTTTACCGATTTTTTAAATATTTTTCTTTTTAAAAAAGTCGGAACACGTAAACAGTCATCAGATTAATGCACAAACCTGCGTTGTCATTGAACTAAAAATCATTATTCCAAATGCAAAAATTGCATCTTTTTATAGATAAATTTATATGTATAAAATATTAAATGTTTAATATTGCTGTGGTTTGTGACTTATATAGATTTTTTTTTTTGCGTATTTTGTTCTAGATGAATAAAACGTCGATTAAAACCGAATAAACTCGAATTAATATTGACATAAATCAATGGCGACATGCACCATTTAAGTGTCAAAACATTAATTTTAGTATCGATATTGGCCTTTAGAATCCATGTAATTTTTTTTTTTCTCCCTTTCCACTTGCGTGTCCTAACATAATCTGTTGAGAACAATACCTTTACGAATTTAATGTAAATTGCACGGAGTGGGGAGGAGGAAAACGGAAAATTTCGATGGTGTAACGCAATAAATCACGCAGATCTCGCACGATGACATTTGATTTATTATCATTTATTATCCTTCAAAATAATTCAACGGAATTAAACATTGTAATTTCAAATTCAATTTGTGATTCCATAAAAGTAACGCAATAACCTCGGTTATTAACATTAAGTCAAACATACGATGATGAGATGATTCAGATGACGACAATCGATTGTCGGGAGAGAACCGTCTTAATATTGGAAATACATTTTTCATTTTGTAACAGCCAATATTCTATTTCGGGATATATATATTTGTCAGAAATTGTTAAGTCTAAGTAAATAAATAGTCTTCAATATTCTTCCGAATTTAGTGCCGTAAAATTTACTGTAACACAAAAACGAGAGGAGGAGGAGAAAGAGAGAGAAAATATATTGAAACGAGCGTAGAAAGGTAGTAAAACAATCTAGAGTAGCTGGAATTAGTGCGTGATGCTAGTCATAATAACATCTTGAATGGCTTACGGTGCTTGTTCTGACGTTTATTGCAAATAACTGCATTGAATGAACCGTTTGTGGCATGGGTAATGCGTGCAAATGTTATAACCAAGCAATTTGAATCTCGTCAGTTAAATTTTGGATAAATTTATGTCCAGACGAAAGATATAAATTTTGGAATAATCTATGGCCGAAACGAACTTAACAGTAAACAATATTTTTCGTTCTTTTCGCGAAGCATTAACGTCCAGTCTATTAAAGTCCATTTCTCCATCTGTACAATTGATGGAATGTTGGCCAACATAAACCTGCGGTTATTGGCAATCCATCAGCGGTTTGAGAGATCGAAACTACTGACCTACTTTCGGAACAGCTATTGTCTCCTCCCTTACCATACGTGACAGCAGCTTCCAGCTCATTGGACTGCAACTTATATATATATATGTACTCCATTCTCCAGAGGCTATATGCATCACTATATAATATATAACCTTGACCCGGCTATGTATAATTAACGGAAGTTTTACTAATCGCAGATTTCTGATAGAAAAAAAAATTAGTTTTTTTCTCTCTTCGAAATTATTTCGTTTACGTCAATTATTTTCGAATTAACAACTTGGTATATCTCTTTCTGGCATTGTCCTGAGACTTGGTGGGGAAGTACCGAATTCTACCCCTAGGGATTCGAACTTAATGGAACAGTAAGACCTAGTAGATATCCCCATGATGTACCACGCTACAGGAAAACACCATTACCAAGTCGCGGTCTTGGATTTACTAGGATTTGTAGAATACGGTTCAGCGATTTTACTCCGGCTGTAAACCATATTGGACGGAAATACAACTTTTTTTTTTTTTTAATTTAAATTTTTTATAGATATATATTAGAATTGTGTTTTTAATGGAAGCATTTCTGAAACGGTTTCACCAGTTTTTCTCGAAGTTGCATTAAGTGAGAAGTTTAACTTATTGAAAAGGTGTGTGTTTGAACTTGGTGGTGACATAAGTGTTCAGTATGTAAATAATTATTTTCCAAGTTGAAAGGAAAATTTTCTTTTAGTTATTTTTGACTTGAGAAACATAGAGAACAGTTTGCCAGTCGTCTTTTAAACTGGATCACCCTGCTTTCTATGTATAGATTTTGTTCTTTCATCGAAGGTTATCTCAAGGATATTTAATTTCTCGTTTAAATATGAATGAATATAAAATAATTCATGACACTTTTCCTAAATTGCATTTTTTTTTTTTTTTTGGAAAATGATTATTAGATATGAGAGAATGCGACCGTTTAAATTTATTATTTTGAGACCTCAAATGATGTAATTTATATGAGAAAGTATCGTCGAATGAGAATCCATTTTTTTTTTATCTTCGACATCTTTTTTTTTTATCAGGAATGTAATCCGAGATTCTTTTCCATTCAGAATTCTTTCCCAGCTCATCATTATCCTATTGCTTTTTTTTTTTTTTCAATCTAATATACAATTTATTTGTCGTATTCAATTTTTAAAAATAAATTTTGCGATGTTTTCAAAAACGTCAAAAGAAAATGGAGGAAAGAGAAAAAAAGAAAATCTCGTGACTTTATTTTCGATGTAATTACATACAGGTTTAATTTGATATTTCGGATGTAATTTTGTAAAATATTTCAATTATGTTTTGTAGAAAAAAAAAAAAATAGTTTTGTATCAATGAGAGGAGAATTAAAGGACGACGCAAGTAATCCTCCTAGAAGTTGTTTTTTAGATTTATTCTAATATTTTCTGACTTTTATAATTTTATAATTACGTTCGTGACAATTTTCTCTTGAATTACGTTGCGATACACTTCTTTTTTTTTCTGTTACATTACTGAACTATGGCTAAATTAATTTCTGAAATTTTTTTTTTATATATGAAATGTATATAAACATAGCCAAATATCCAAGTTCATAAATAAAATTAAATACCGATATATATATATAAAATGGAATCTTCGTAAGTGAGTGAATAATTAAAGAAAATCTTCGTTATTTTGGTTCTCATAATGAATACAGATTGACTCTTCTTAACAGCTAATATTATGATGCATCTCGAACATTAATATGCCTACAAATTTTAATAATGCTATACATTTACACATGAATTTAAAAAAAATATTCGCCTTAAGTAATTTGCAGTCTCGTTTTTTATATTTTATCATCGTAATTTTTTTGTATTTGCCTTACATCAATATTTAATTCTAGCTTCAGATGTGCTTCAGTAATATTTCTCTATCTTATCGTGAAGGAGAAAATTTTATTCCTATTTTATAAATTAATATAGTTTTGAGTCAGGATGGATTTACAAAAATTTTTATCCTTTTAAAGTAAACTAAATCCAAATTTCGAGAAACTTTTCGAGCTTTTATTTAGCACTTAAAACGAATATTCTCTATTAAACAATACGAAGAATTTATACAGATTATCAAGTTTGATAATCTCTTCTTTATAGAAGTAAATTCACCGTTCTATTTTTCATTTGCATGTAAATCTTCAAATTAGTTAACTAAAAGGATAACGTGCAGAAAGATCGATATAAAATCCTAACAGGATTTAAGTTACTGAATTTAATTATTTTAACTTTTCCTATTTAAGAGAACATTTAAATTTTTTTTTTTTTAATAAATTAGTTCTATTTTTATGGTAATCCACTGCAGATCTACGATAGTTATTTAGTATAATGGAAACATCATACATTCTTAAAATATTCGCGATAATTTTTAACCTTTTATTTCTAATTTTTAATACTCTCGAGTTGTTGTGTTTGGAGTGATCGTTTCGGAAATGAACTCGTTTTCTAAAGTAAATAGCAATATCGAAAATTGTTTAAATAATGCAATATGGATTTATAGGATATTAATGCATGAAATTCATCAGTCTGCTGTTAAACAAAAGCTGAAGGTATGATGAATAACTCGGTTTAAACAGCTGTCGGATCGTATACATCCATCACGCTTTTCCATCATTTAAACAAATAACTTGCATCAAATATTATGATAAGTTTATTGAATATTTTGAAAATTTAAGCTTTGGTAAATTCCGACGGCATGTCCACCTTCCTATATCTATTTTATGATTCAGTTTATCAAAATTTTCGTAAATATGATCATAATTACTGCGAGAATTTGTTCTATATGAAGCGTAACGTTTAATATTCTATTTTTAATGTATTTACCAGAGATTTGTATATTTTATGAGAATAAATAGAGGTAACGATGCTGTATTTAAGAGAGATTTTAATTTTTCTTTATGAATAAAGCGAAATGAATAATTTTAGTCATCATACAACTAGGTAAAAACATCCTGCAACTGTAGACCCTGTGCATGTGGGGAAAATGTCATGTATTGCCTTATGAAAGGGTGCTGCTTAATTAGATTAATATAATTATTTTAGATAATAATAATTAATAATGTATAATTAAAAAAATAAACGAACAAAACATGCATTTTTATGTCAGAGAGAAGCTTTGAATAGCTATTCAAATACAAAATAATCCATATACATTTTAAGATTTGAAAAAATAAATTTTTTTAATAAAATCTCAAAATATTCAGTTTTCAATCTTGAATGTTTTTAAAGTCCTAAATGTCCTCTGAATTTCTCTAATTATACATGAATCTCGTTCACATTTTTTGCAATTTATCTCTGGTACCTTTGGCATCACACTTTGGTAATTTGCTGGCACTTCCTCGAAATTTGGGATACGATGCCAATGCCATTTATTAAAGGCTTCACGTGTGCCTAGCAATCTTTTAAAATTTATTTATATCCACGAAATGTCTGCATTAAAGCTATTGATTAATTCCTGTTTTCCAAAATGTAAAGTGATCGTACTTAATCAACTCTTCCTAATAGAGTGCAAAAATAATAACGAGCTATATCAAATTACAATAGTTGAACAGCAAACATCTTCGATAAGTAGCTAAAATTGTTGACATGTAATGGTCGCATATATATTTATTATATTAAAATTACGCAATGACATTCTCCCTTTCAATGGTAGTTTTCCTTCTCGTCCTATAAACGAGTACACAGTAATAAAACAATATAGTACAGTACTTGAAATTGTTTTGCGTCAGTTAAACTATCCGGAAAATAATTTTTGGCTTTACGTCATAGTTTTATCTTTTTTGTACGTGAATACAAATAGTTGAATTTTTTATATTTCTACACGTTTCTGCAAGATAATTCGATATTTAGAATTCAAAACGTATACAGCCTGAATAATATTCCATATTCGACTTATACAAATGATTTAGCATCCGTCTAGCGACTTTCCGCCTATACTTGTATCTCCAGTTTATCTCAAACTTTGCAGTTTCCTTTAAAATTAGATTACTCCATTAGTTTTGAACTTAAAACCGTAAAAGTTAATGTCAGACTTCGCGTATTTAATGATTATTGGGTCGTGACGACAACGACGGACATCTCTCTCTCGTCTCGTCACTTTCCATCCGAAATTATATGATAACTGTTAAATTTATGCTTCATAAATAAAGATATAATAGTATATTAAAAAGTAATAATAGCAAAATATAGGTACGGATATTAATAAAATATTTTTTGTAAATTTACGTGATATTTGTAGCGCTTTTTTTTTTCTTCACCACATAAACTGGATTAACACGTTTCGTTAAAGATTTAGGAAAATTTTTTCTATTTTTAAAGTATATTTTAATTTTAACGAATGTTTTAAGTTAATGAGTACACATTATTTAATGAGTAATTGCTATTAAGATCGCATTCGAAAATTATGCACCAATTAAGAATTAAAAAAAAAAAAAAACGTTTAACAAGCAAAAAAAATTTTTAGAATTTTATAAATTTTTAGTATCGAGTTACTCGTTTTTTTTTTAATTTTTTTTTAAACAATTTTAAACATAAAGTAATGAATTTAATTTAAAAATATATAATAATAAATTCAAAAGTATTAAGAAAAAATTTATTTTAATAAAAGATTTAAAAATGTAAAAAAAAAAAAAAAAAATGATAAGAGAGAAAAAACTTGATCTAATGTTTTAGTGAAGAATCG
>WUQG02042069.1:0-10629 GCA_011317285.2 Androctonus mauritanicus | reverse complement strand
GCGCACGCGCAGATAATCTTTCACGTGACTTTAACGTTTACCGTCACAGCCAGAGAGCCGGGCAAAAACTCCCTATTTTATAATCATCAAAAGTATTCAGAAGTAATCTAATGCATTTTATTTATTATTTATTTTATTATGCATTTTATCATACCATATTCCATTTATCGTCATCAATATACAAATTAGGATTATTGTATTCATCTAAACAGAATTTTCCAAATTATTAATTGAGGAGCAACGATCAGCACTTGCAAAAACAATACATATTTTGTTAGTCAGAATAAAATATAAAAAGTCTATATAAGTAAGATATCATCAGATATTATAGTTTCAATTTAGGATATTTATTTAAAAAGAAAAAAAAACACTGCGCCTTTGGTACTTTTTATATATGAAACTAATTCAATTAAATTTAGCAATATTTTGGAGTTAATGATGCACATGTTGAAATAACTTCAATTTACAAATATTTAAATAATTTCATTCTATCAGATTTTATTGTGAAGTCTAGAATAGTGATTCTAAAGAGAGATTTTTGAGGTTGCAATCGATCAATTTTTATAATTTTATTATAAATGAATACATAAATAATGGAAAATTGAATTTATACATGTAATGTAAAAGCAAATATTGTATAAATAGCCCTCAGTTGATTCTAAAATAAAATATCACAAATAATTATCTGAGGGATAATGGCAGGTGGGTCTGAAGAATCCATCAGATTTGTTCCTGAGAAGAATTAACTGTAGAAGATATTAAATACTTTGATAATTTAAAAACTAATATTAAAAATAAATAGGATAAATCACTAACGCATTGCAGATTACTAATTACGTTTTTGATGTTGGAAATAACATTGTATTGGTGGTTGTATTTAAATACTCTTGTGACCACACTTAAGAACTTTTAGTTATTCTTCTGATAAAAATTTATCATTTGACTTTTTATTCAAGACTTTTGATAAATTATCATTTAGTAGTGCAGTCCAGAATAGATATTTTATTCTCCAGATTAGGATTAGTATCGAATATTAATTTATTCTAAACTATTTATATCTTAAAGAGTTGATAGATATTCACTTGTATCTCAATTCTTTCAATGGTTACAAAAAATTATTTCTAAATTCTGGTAATTAAAATGTGATTTATTCTATTTTGCTTCATAAATTCAATGTTTTCATTTAAAAAATTATCGCCTTTTATTTCAATTTTCAGCAACAAGGAAAATTCAAATAAAAATGCTAATGAAATATTGGCTGTAAGCCAGAAATTTTACTTATAATTAATATTTATTTATACATAATACATACATATAAATATAATTTTTATATAATTAACATACCCTATATAAGCAAATTTTATGATGGCAAAAACAAATTTTTTTTCTAAAATTAATTTATAATAATAAAATTTCTTTTGCTATAAAATCAAACTATATAGGGCCTAAGTAAATTTATAATTTATTAACCAGTTTAAAATGTTTGATTTTAATTTAAAATAATTAAATTTTAAAATAACTGCACTATTAAATATCTTTATATTACTTCTTATATTCTTCATAAAGATGAAAGAAAAAGAATTATTTTAAATTATATTTTTTCTTTTTGTTGTGTATTTCCTGATAAAAGTCAAAGTTTATCAAGAATTATTAAATTTGAAATTTTTATATTATTAATTTCACTGAAAATAATTGTATTCAATATAGATTCAAGAATAAAAATTTTTGAAATACTGATCCTCATATTTTTTTTAATATAAAATTAAAAAAATTAAGGATTTTTTTATATATTAAACCCCTGTTGCAAAATATCTTTTTTCTTTTCTGAACATCAAATTATTAATGAAGGATAAGATCTTAATGATAGACTATCATCACCACTAAAATAATATCAAACTTTAATGAATACATTACTTTGTTTTAATGAATTTAAGTTAATTGAGTTAATACTATATTTGGTAAAACTTCAATAATATTTAGCCTATTTATTGTAATTGACCGAAATATTTAAAAACTTTACTACATTACATAAATGATTTAATTCTAATTCAAATATTAATCTTACATTATAAAATCTTTCCTTTCAATAAAATTAAATATTTATGTCTAAAAAATTAACGTATGTGGAAATGTATATATTTTTTTTTTTTTTTGGTCACACCCATGCTCCTTAATCTTGGCTTTTCTCACAAATTTCATTTAAATCTAATTATTACAATAAATATAAATATATGATATCGCTACTCTTTATATTTATAAAATGCAGTGATTTAACTTTAAAACATATTTTATTATACCAAATATTGAATAAATAATAGCCTTGTTTATTCAATATTTGGTATAATAAAATATGTTTTAAAGTTAAATCACTGCATTTTATAAATTCAGTTAATATTTCAGTATATTCAGTTATTATTTCTTTATTTTGGATAAAATAAAATACAAACATTTTAATACAAAAACAGTTTAATTACTGAAAATTCAGTTAACATGGTAAAGAATTTTCATTTTTTGCAAAAGTTTTTATGAAACTTTAAAATTAAAAATAGATCATCAATGAAGATGGTTGTCAATATTATATAAAGAATTTTATAAAATTATATATAAACAATGCAAGGATTTTATTAAAAATATTTTCCTATTTAAGAGATTGTGTCTTCTATTAATATATAAAAAACTAACTTTTAAGTGCTTCTAGAAGTTTTTCTTTTCATTATTGAATAAAACAATGTAATTCTAAACAAATAATTTCTTAATTTATTTTAAAAATTACAATTTTTGATTTATTAACTAATAAACTAGTTATAATTATATATAATTTTTCATTATTCAATATAAACTAGTCTCATATTCTAAATAAAGTCTAGAAAAATTTTTCATTTCATAGACTACATCATAAATAATAAGTAAAGTACTGAAGTTCTTTTAAATAAGCTAATCATAGATGTTCATATTTCAACTTCTATAATGAAAATTCTTTCTGGTTCTATTTATTTTTGTTTTAAAAATGAATGAAAGATTATATTAAATTTTTATAATTTTAAAAGAATATTTCTTTAATGTTAACTATTATTTAAAAATATGAAATTTATGGCTTTCCAAATTACTGTACTTCAAAATTTTGTATTTCAATTCAATTTTTCTATTCTTAAACATTTAACATCTTTGTATTTGTTATTCCTACAATAAGTTAGGTATATAAGTTTTTAACAGATCCCATGTTGTCTACTCTATTATAAATTAGCAAGATCAATTCAATTTTTGCCTATTTAATACTTTGTTGTTATTTATTTTAACTCTTAAGAAATATTATTAATTTAAAATACATAAGAGACATTTTTTATTTATATCTGTTAATTATAAATTCATATAATAAATATTGACAGGATTATACTTTATCTTCAGACATAAATTTAGATCTAAATTTGCCTAAAGATTTAGAAAATCTAAATTTAGACAGGATTATACTTTATCTGCATTATTTACAGTTGCTGAATGACAACTCATTTTATATTAATACTCAATCTATAATAAATTGAGATATTTTATATATGATTAAATATATAAATCACAACCATTGAATCTACAGGAGAATTTATATTCACTTTTTATTGGCATATATGAAATAAAGTATAATCTTGTTTTAATTTTTTTGTTTATGTTTTGAAATATATATACTATATATCTTTAATATCTTTTATAATACATTTTTTGAGAAACTATAATGGAATTTCCAAATACTAAATTTTTGATGATAATATATATCTCTCTCTTATTAAAAAAATTTAATTTTAATTGTATTATTTTTTTGATAATTTAAATTAACTAAATTAAAAAATAAAAACAAAAATAGAGATTGAATAAAATGAAAACATATTTGCAATATAAAAGAAATAATATAGTTTTTAAATTTTTTTCATTGTATTTTCATAAAGAAATTACTTATTATAAGGATATTTATTTTAAAATAGATAAAAATTTCATTATATTTGAACTACTATTTTGAAACTATACTGTTTCTATTTTTAAAATATTTTTATAGATTTTTCAATAATTTTAATTTTTTTTATAAATATTGTATTTTTCATTTTCTTATTTTTATTTATAATTTTTAATCTTTGGAAAAACAATTAAATAAAATACGAGATAAAAATTAAGACTAAACTAAAAAAGTTTTAGAAGAGCAAAAAATCAATATATTCAGAATTAATATTTTTCAGCTATCTAATTACATAATTTAGATTATTAATTATTGTTTAATGGAACCTAAGAAATTATGATTAAGAAAACTGATATTTTAGCTAATAAATTAAATTTTATAAAACAAACTTGATTTTAATAATCTAATCTTATTTATAATTAGATATATAAACCAAAAACTTCCTATTTTAATAATGTTATTCTATAATATTTTCATGTATAATGTAATAAAGAACTACTTAGAAACTAAGCTATATAAATTTTGTACTGATAAACTGAAAAATAAACAATTCATATTTAATTTTATAAAGTATCAGTTTAATTTTATTTATGATATTAATCAACATCTTTAAATTTGTCATGGGGACTCCACTTTTGGATATATATTTTATAGTGCACAGTAATAATGAATCTTTTCTACTCAATATTACAGAATGAGATTCTTTAGTATCACATTTGATAACAAAATTAAAAGTTTATTTTAACATATAATTATTAGGATTGCAATTGGAAGAAATTAACTACATTTGATATGAAACTAGATAGGAAACTAATCATCAATAGAATAATAAAGTACAAAATAAGCACTTTAGAAAAAGTTGTTTAAGAAATATATTTATAAGATCTCAGAAAATCATATATTGTAAGACAAATTTCAATTGCAATATTATAAACTCTAGTGAATTTTTAAATTAAGTAAATAACAATATAAATTTAAACAGTATTTCTCATACTTTGATATCTTTCAATTACAATATTTTATTATTATTAATATATTACACTTCTACTAGTTTTCTGATATTTAAAGTTTGTTTATAATATATTTTGATGATAGACTTGAATTCGATTTCTAATTAAGATTAAAATTTCTTATATATTTCATGGGTAATCAAAATTAAACTTTTTAATTGAAAGGAACTCAAGGGAAAAATGCAACACTTATAATACTAAAGACAAAGTCATTAACAGTAAGAATACAGTAGAACCCTAACATTTATGGCTTTTTATTTAAAAATATTTTAGCTTTAAATACTTAATTTTGTAATATTTGAAGTCAATTCTACAACTGTAATTTGCTAAAATTTTATAGCTTTAAATACGAAATGATCATTCTTCAAACTGAAGACGTGATCAATTAATTAGTTCATGCCAATCTCCCCGCGTCACTTCATCGCTATATATCGATTGAAATAGACAATATTCTCCTCACATTGAATATGATAAGTTATTTAGATTTAAATTATTAATATTCAAATTTAAAATTAAAACATCAAAATCAGTCATGAGGACTCCATTTTTGAATTAATGTTTAAAAAAAAGAAAAAAAAAAAACGGTTCAACAAACGAATTTCTTTCTTGACTTACTTTCAAAAGCTTGGAGGAATAATTCGTGATCTGTTTGTAATGTGTCACAGAAGTTCATTTTCTGATCATCCATCGTTTTTTCTCTCTTTTTCGGTGGCATTTTTCCCAAACAGTAATGATACGAAGCGACCATCAGATAAAAACCCCCGCTCAACCAACAACCATACAAAAGGCCATGGACGACTCCCGGTACTAGAGGATCATGGGACTATCCCGCCGTCTACAAAACGCCATTCACGTGTAGGGAGAATATTCCCTAACTTTCTAGGAAGGATAGTTATCGTAGAGAAATTTCTTCAAAAATATTCAGAAATATTTCATGGGATAATATACGAAAAACTAGCTAAAATCGCGTTTGGTTTATGTTAATTCTTTTCATGTACAAATATTTATTTACCCTTTTAGTAAAAATATTTTATAAAATGCATTTATTTAGTTAGTTTTGTGCCTTTTTAATTTTCATTTTTTATAATATTCTATTAGTAATAAATTCATATTTATTTTTTTAACATTTTGTAATTAATAACTTGTTTAAAAAATAATTAATTAATGGACAACTAATTAAATAATTTAATTTTAAATCGTATTTAATATAGATATTTTAAATTAATACCCGGATATTATTATTATTTTACTTTTTAACTAACTATTAATTAATTAAAGAAAATATTTAATTTTTAGATTTTTCAAAATAATCTTTTTATTATGCTTGTTATTTTTCCCTTAAAAATAACATTTTCTTGTATATTAAAAAATTTCTTGTATATTCAATAATTCATATTATTTTTTATAGTAAATCTCATACTTCCAATTATTAATTTATTTTTTAATTAAATTTAAAAATTGATTCTCTAACTTAAACTAAATTCTAAAAATTTCTAATTAAATTAATTTAATTTAAATATTTTGGAGAATTTTTTAAAAAATCGACAAACTTTATAAATTCAAAACTATTCAATCATAAATCAAATTTATATTTTATTATAATAAAATTTTTATGATCTTATCCGTCATTATTGGAAATGTTTAATTAATAATCAAATTATTTAAATATTTGTATCTTAAAAGTTGATACTATAATATATATTTCCTACTATAATAAAATAAAATTTTCACTTATAAAGAACAATTTTCTGAATTATTATAACTTTGAAATTATTTTTGAACAAATAAGCAACTTATCTGGCTTCTTACAAAAAATACTGAATGTTGTGGCCAATGGTTGTGACATAAGTTATTGATATTTTTTGAGAGTCAAAAGAGAGAGAGAGAGAGAGAGAGAAAGAAAGAGTTTTTGAGTAAAATAAGTATATTATAATTTCAAATATTTAATTTTTATTTTATTCAGAGTTCATAAATACATCATAAAGTTAATAATACGTAAGATACAAGGAAACATTAAACAAAGAATTTTATATATTCATTGGTTTATATTAGCGCTTTATTTGTAGCAAAATAATTCAAGCTTGAACTTCAGATAGAATTAAAGTATTCATAATAATTTACATTTGGTTCCCAAATAAATAAAGGAACGGAATTCCATTGTGTTTCTCCAGAAATTAAGCTCTGATCAATGTTGTTATTGTAGCAATATATTGAGAATGTTATGCAGAATATTTATATTTGTAATGTATTTTAGTCCTTAGATTAGCTATATAAACATGTCTTACGAACTGGATGATTTTTCTTACTCTTAATCTTCTCGTTAATTTTAACTTATACCAATTAAAGCAATTTAAAATATTTATGTATTTTCTAGACGTTTATCACACTAAAATTATTTTCTGTCTTCTTGCTAGTATTTTACTAAGTGTATAAATCCATTTTTTCAGGATTTGTTTTAAAAAGAAGGAATTTTTAGATGCATTCAATATCTTTCTATTATCGTTCTACTGTATTAAAAATATCATTATAGGTATTATATGGTATATATACAGTAGCATAAATTTGTATATATAAAGATACAGGACCGCATTTACCATAAGACGCATTAGCCGCAAGCTAGAGCTTCACTCTCTATGGGGCCACATTTTAAAACCTTACTCCTTACAAATAACAATATATAAAACAGCTCAGTTATAGTTGCAAAATAAAGCACTTATTTTTAAATAAGTGCTTTATTCTGCAACTATAAAATGCTTAAATTCACAATTGAAATTGAAATAGATTTGTTATTTTGGGGCCTCATAATGATGTTGCGCCTAGGGCCTTCAAAAGTATAAATGTGGCCCTGTAAAGATATGTATGCACAATATACATACTTCAGTTTAAAAAATAATTCTAAAAAAAGTACTATATTTGGCTTTGGCTTATATGTATAGACACCGACTCCACGGCGCTTATCCATATAAATCAAATATAGTACGATTTTAGAATTAATATTTTATACATGAATTTGAACGGGGATAGTTGCCCTTTATAAATTTGAACACGGGAGCAAAAATATTTTTCGCTCCCCTATTATTTTATATTTAAGAATGCAAACATTTTTTATAAACACAAATAATCAATAATAATTAAAAAATTATACAAAATATACTTGTTTTATATAAAAATATTTTTTATTGCAATCTCTGATATATTTTATATATCAAAATGACCGTTCATTTTTGTACAATTTTTTCTTGAAAAGCTATATATATATATATATTTGGATATTGATAATGCTTGCCCATGGCAAAAAATTAAAAGTCGATAGGCTCACTTACATATGTATGAATGCGTAATTTTATCTTTTAAATAATCTAAATGAAAAAAATTGCGTTTCTTGAGAGGAATATATTATTTTTTCGCTGCAGGAATTTCATATAGTAATATCTTAGCTTTAATTAAAAAAAAATTCATCAATTTGCCTAAAATGTAATAATATACTAAAATAAAGTAAATGGCATGAAGTAAATGTATACTAAAATAAGTAAAGTATACAATATAATGTATTCTGATATATAAAGTATGAGCCTTGCAATAGCTTTTAACTTTTTTCCATGTAAATTATATATATAATGAAAAAAGTTTTTTTTGTAAAAATTCAGTTGTCAATATTCCTTACTACCTGATTGCATTCAACAGACTGGCCTCATGTCATCGTAATCAGATTTTAGAAATAAGCATTGGTATGCTATACCGGTGCATACTTTCACAAAGATCGTCCTATGTATTAGTATTTGTATTTTTAATAATGCAATAAATCAACAATATGCATTAATTAAGGATTAAATGTATGACCTAATACATCTAATCATCTAATCCTTAATAGTGGATTAGATGTCTATACAAATAGTGTCTCCCAAACTATGATTTGTGGTCCACAATCAATAACTCGGAAAAACTCATATTATTATTATATTATATTAAATATTTTACATTGATTATATTCTAAATGAAAAAATTCAGCAATAATATTAGTTTAAATAAGAAACTTTTATTTTAGAATATTGTATCTAATATAAAAGCATCGACCTGCGGTGGCATTGAAATGGATCGCTGCATCAGGTTGAAAGTGGCGTTAAACCACAAAGAAAAAAATATATAAAATGATTTGTTTGAAAAGCACAAACTAACCGCATGTTGCTAACTTGTAAGGAATAAAATTCAGTAAATTATAAAAACGAATATATAGTTCACTCCTAATGTCTAATTCTGAATGACATCAGGAGGTACTCTCTTTTTCAGTATTATTCTATATCGCTTACGGAAATTATTAAACAACAGAGCATTCCAATATTTCAACAGGATGCCCATACCTATAGTGGAGTCGACAATTGTGTAAAGGATGGTTTCAACGGATATGATCCGGACTTCTCCCGAAAAAATCTATAAATGAGACCTAAACTGAACCAGCTTACAGGCATTTTTGCCAACAGATGACACCACTTTTCACTCAGTCAGACAAGTTAATCAGATTACTAAATGGAAGGGCCAAGGAAAGGAGGGCGAAACAAGCCCTTCCACAGATTGCCCATCCTTGTGGAGGAATCAGTCGAATTGCAGAGGACGGCGGATCGACAGACAGGGCCCGGGCCCCATGATAAATATTTCCAAAGGCTGGGATCTGAGACTCAAACCCGGGTCCAGAAGAATAGAAAGCCGAAATGTTTCCACGCAGCCAATCTGGCCGACTGTTTACATGTTTATCAACACCTCCTTGATCAACACTTTATCTTGCGGCCCTCTGGCAGACAGAAGAGAACTGTTTACCATAACGATGTAATTATATACAGATAAATAAATATCTCCTGTCGGATCACGTGGAAACCTCGCTTCTCTTTCCATCAGAGGACATAGATGCTGGATCATATTCCTTGATAATCTTATACGGCATTTATTTTGTTGACGCAATACTCTACCGGATGTGGATGGCCTGAGCAGGACCAGAATTGGCACTGCCACTAAATAATCAATAGATTGGTATTGGTATCATCCATTGCAAAAACATTATTATCTCTCTCTCTGACGAAATCCGAATATTAAACAATAACAAATAAAATGTTAATTATTTCATTTGATTTATTATCATTGATAAACTATTGTATTTGGTCGACCGGATTGGTCGCATAGGACTTTCAGTTTTCCACTCTGGAGGACGCGGTTTCGATTCTCCGATTCACACCCTTGGAAATATTTATCATTGGGTCCGGATCCGGCCAGTGATCCCTATTCTTTACAATTCGGCTACCTCTTCGCAGAGGTGAGCATCCTGTGGAAGGTTTGTTTCGCTGTCACTTAATTCTCAACCTGAATGAAAAGTGGCGATGGCTACTTTTAGAGTTCACCACAGGCTAGCCAATACCCATTATTCCCCGTGGAGTCCATTGCTTCATCTACGCGGACGATATATATCTTCTCACGAGTGGGCCTAATAGAGAGCATACAAGGCAACGGTTACAGGCTGCATTTACGACACTGGAATACTGGCTGACGAGCTGGAGTCTCCATGTCTCGACGACTAAAAGCAATAGCATGGATTATTCGCCGAAGATTCACCGGCTACCACTGTCCATAGTAACATCCACTGGTACTATCCCGCAACAGACGACGATCCGCATCCTGGGAATGTACTTTATG
>WUQG02042058.1:0-10630 GCA_011317285.2 Androctonus mauritanicus | reverse complement strand
TACATGAGCGCTGCTAACTGAAAACATAGCGCGAAAAAATGGAATAAAAACCAAATGAAACCCTAAAAAATAGAGGTTTTATTTCTTCATAGAACCCATAAATTCAAAATGGGGCAAAAAGTCACATCAATCTTTCCATGGAGTTTTCCTCAGAATGATATATTAAACATTTTTAGCATATTGTAAAACCAATATCAGCCAATTTTTTACCCCTTTTCCTTAATAATTTTCGATTGATTAGACCATATCCACGGGTTGCCCGTACCGTTTATCGGTTCATCAGAAAAAATGACGATTTTTCAACTATCAAAGGTACACTGTCTTTGCTTACGATCAGGTAATGCCAACTCAAGTATCAGTGAGAATATTTTAGATTTACACCATACTTTCTTGAAAATATATTTGTATTGTATAATGCACAGTCAATACAACCGCAAGTCTCTCAAAAATTAAAAAAAAAAACGTAACTTAGGGCAGCAAGATCTATAAAAATTAAACAAATGAGACAATCAACCAGATGTTAAAGCTCTTTCGTCATTTCAGGATTAATGGAATGGTTGTTTGGGAAAAAAATCACCCAATCATCTAGACATACTTATCAGAGATAAATAAGAGAAATGTGTCAAGTAAAATTTCGAAACTAAAGCTTGTATTTTTCGTATAAGATATCAAATAAAAAAAAATTAAAAAGCATTTTTAAAATCTCAAACACTTTGTAATAAACATAATATTTTAGTACCCCAGTTCATTATTACATATTTTACACCACATATTATGAGTAAAGTGGGCCCATTCCCAATTCCTGTCTAAATTTCTACCACATTGCACCAAATTTCCAATATTTTCGAGTTTTGCGCACGAAATGAGTTTCGCAGAAAGCTCAATTAAGTGTTTTACAACGTTTTTCACCTGGGCACTGCACCCATTGTGCAAAAATCCACGAGACGGCGTTTTTCGGGTGATGAAATCGTCGGGTAGTAAAAAATTTGACGATTCTGTTTGGAAAGAATTTAACGACTTTTGCAGATTGTCGATCGGATAAAAAAATTGAAAAATTACATTTGTATATCAGAATAATTATTGCATTTTTTTATAATAATTTATTAAAAATTAACAGGCACAAAATATTTCAGTTATTTAAAGGATTTAATTATGCTTAAGATTTTTCAACAATATTACTAGCAATATCCAATAGCATAAAATAAATTTGCATAATTCTTTCAGTAATGTCCATCTGCATTATTATGAAACTATTGAACTACTGAATAAAAAATTGTTAAAAAGATTTAAGATTATTGTTATAGCTTTTATTTCAGTATTGATATAAATGCTTTTTTTAAAAATCTGACCCATCTAAAATAATTTTTTGATACTTTCAAAACTACACATACTGTATTTTATGTATTGGATAATAATTGGAATAAAAGTAGTTTATACTATTTTATTTTTTTGAAATTATTATTAATAATTTTTTTTAGAATGTCAATCATTTTATTTAATGAAACTATATATTTAAAAAAATGAAATTTCAAGAAAAGTTTAAAAATTCAATCCTAATGAAATCATATAAATGAAATAACTGCAGAGACTGTACATCGTGTGTGAATTATTTGCATATATATGATTAGTTTTGTTAAATTTGAGCTGAACTTAATTATTTATTAATAATAAAACAAAATTGTAGTAACTTTTTGAAACTCTCTCTCTTTCTTTCTGAAATGCTTATTCCAACATTCCTGAAATTTTCTTATTCCAGATATGAAATAACACTTTCAAAATGTTAAAATCATATCAGGATTATTCCTCCATCATCCAAGTGAATTTCTTGCTCCAAAATGTTCTTTTAGTGGTCCAAATCTCTTCCTTCTAAAAATACTATTTCAGAAAGGTTAAAATTTGAATTCATACCATCATTTGCTCTGGAGATAACTATTTGGATATCTATTGGAGATGCAGATTTTATTAAATTCAAGATTATTATGGAATATAACAACACAATTAACCCTAATGTTTAGTTAAGAAAATAATTCATATATAATAAATTTTTCTATGATTCTATATGAGCTTCTCATTAGAACAATTATCACATTACAGAGAAGTTACTGATTTGCTCTGTGTATTTTATTCTTCATCTTTATTGTTTTTGAATGATTTGTAGTATATGAATACTGAAAATCATGACAGGCAGGATTTTCAATATTATGCTTAAAACTTCTGAAGAATTTCAAATCATTATGTTTTCCTTATAGAGAAATTTAATAATTCATTATTGCTAAAGAGAAATATGTGTAGGTGTCATCTTGTTTCTTACTATCATGGGTTATTATACTATAATTATTGTATCAGAGAATATACATTATAAAAATAACTTGTATGTTATAATTACAAAACTATCAATAACTATACAATTAAAAAAATTAAATATATATAAAATTAAACACTCCTCTATAGGTAGAAAATTTTCTTGTACTTACATTAGAAACTGTATTCAATTAGAATAATAAGCCATTATTTTATATGATATTTAAATATCTTTAACCTAATTGCAAAAAATTAAAAAAAATTATGATAATTGACAGATATATCTGTCATTGGTATACAGCAGTTAACTTTTTTTGCCATAATATTAAATCAATGGTATATATCAAAAATTTCATTCAAAAATATACCTGGCACAATCAATAAAGAGAATAAGAAAATCTAACAATTATTTATACCATTAAATTTGTATTAGGATGCTTGAATGATAAAATTTTTAATAAAATCTAATAAATAAATTTTTTTCTTTAATATTAAATTAAGGTAGAAATTATAATTATGTAGAACAAGATAAACATTTCTTTAAATAAATTACAGCATATTAGCTGATAATGATTTCTTTGTAAAAATGAAAATTAACTTTATACATTAAACAATGAATATAAATTATACTAGTTTGTTAAAGAAAAAATTCATAAAATAAGGGATTCTTGTATATGATACATAACCAAACTGGATTATACTGAATTTAAGTTTGAATTTTTCTGATTTATATTTATTAAAAATAATAAGGAAATATGTTTAAAGCAAGGACTAAACTTCACTATCTAAATGTTATCTCTAGTTAACTTAAAAAATCTTTCATCATTTTGATTTAAAGTTGGGACAATTTTTTATAAAACATTTTTTAAAGGTTCATTTTGTTTTTGTATTTTTTAATATTTTTCTATTAAAAGTGATCTTTTAAAACATTTTTTTCAAGATTTTAAAAGAAATAATTTTATAAAACATTACATAGTTTAAAAACAGATAACTAAATTAAAATATATATATTAAAACATATTTTTATATGAAATCATAATTTTATTAATCATACATATTTGATATGAATTTAAATAATGAATAATGTTTTAGCAATATATTTTTATTTGATGTCTCATTTGAATGTTGCTTTAAACAGAAACTGGAATACATAATAAAATACTATAGTCTATTTAATAAGCTATAGAAGGTAATTGGCACTGAAAAAAATTTAGATTTATTCCGTGAATCATATTTGGTTGTTTTAATAAATATAACAAAATTTTCTGCAAATATAATGAAATAGTATCAGTAATAAGATAAACCGTATTTTGTTTATCTATTAAAAGTTTTTCTTTTTATAAAAAGCAAAAGAAAGGTTATAATACTTCTACAATATTTCTATGTTTGATTTATATAAAAATATGAACTTCAGATATTTTCCTCTTCTGTACGAGTTTACTTTATATATAAATAATAAATAGAAACAATTACTAATATGAACCTTAATCGTGTTATTTAATAAATCGAATGTTGTAGTAATAAAGAAAATGGGAAGATGTCATTTTTTATATAATTTTAAAAGAATTTAAACAAAAATTGAAACAAGACGTTTTAATTGAGGAGATTTAAAAACGTCACCAATCTCCCTAAAATTAACTTGTTACATATTCGATATTAACACAACTATAAAATTTTTAAGTTATATATGAAACAAAACCAAAATGATATTTAAATTTTTAAAGGGCTACTTATAATTAGGATAAATCGGAGTGGGCGTGTTGCATTTTTAATATTTCTATTAATAATTTAATATAAACACAATCTAGGATTATTAAAGGTTTTGTATATAATTTCAAGTCGTACTATATACTACAAACATCATGTAATGTATTATAGAATTAAATAAATTAATTTTTCTTACCATTTTTGAGTATGTGAAACCCTTGCTGCCAACTTCTAATCACAAGTTCCTGCATCGAACATATCTTGATAGATGTCGCTTCATTCTGTTTATAAAATAAAAGTACTATACAGTACTTTGCTTTTATCAAATTTTATTAAAAAGAATATATATATGGTCGTCTAATTTTATAAAACATATTTTATTAATATAGCGAACACTGAAGTTAAAATTAAATTAAACTAACTGATACATATTTTAATTTTCTTTTATACTGAAGCCATAATGATTTTTTTTTTCCTTTAGTTTATGTGGTTTATTCAGGATTTATTTTAATACGAAAATTCTTTATGCATTTCTTCTATTATGGGTGAATTCAGAAAATGTGGACAAGCTAGAGAATGACGACACATTCTGAGACAACATGATTTGTTAAACGTCCTCGGTCCTTGATTGAACGGCTAGAAGTTCAGCCATTCAACAAATCATGTTGTCTAGCGATCTTCACGAGTCATGACATCATTCTTTAGCTTCTCCAGCGGAGACTTCTCGGAGCATGTTTTGAACTCGCCATTAACATACTGTTTTTCAATCATTGATCGATAAGATGAAAGATCTTACAAGAGCTCTCATCTTATCAATCTCTGGTTGAAATTACAAGATCTCATACCAGTGATGGAATCGGCAAAAAATAAAGAATGAAAATTTCTTTCCTAAAAAATTATCGAAAGTAAACCTCATAAATTATTCTCAGATCTCTAAAGTGTAAAGTTGATGTTTTTCTACGTGATCATCTGGTGATTATAGCAATAGGTAATGGAATGCTCGTCATGAATCAATTATAGCCATCTGGATGGTTGTATGATTAGTCCATAGTGGACATCATCACGAGTATGATAAAGTGGTGAAATACCTGGATTCAATTCCTATAAAAATTCTTTCAGGACGGGTCCGGTCCCAATTCGTTGAATCCTATCCTATACGTGATAGTGACTCCACTACAAATATGGACGGCCCATGATGGGTATTGGAATGACCCACGCTTAGTAACCTCCGATTGAAAAAATGGCGTAAAACAAAGAAAAATATATATAAACAAAATATTTAAATTTATTTATTATTTATGTCTTAGGAAATAATATGTAAATTAAATTCTATTAATCATGCCATAAGTGATGTAGGCTATAATAAACAGATTATACGGCATCTCATGAAAAGTTTTTTTCGGATTCCGGGTCCAGCCCGGTGATCATCGCTCCTCATCATCCGGACCCTTATTACGGGTATGGGTGCAGCCTGTGGTTGGAAGTGGCCCCATTCTTAATAATTTCGTTCATTGGAAAAGGACGTAAAATGAAATGAAAAAATAAACGTATTACAACATAGTACATTACAAAATTTTTCAAGTTAAATCTTCATTATATTAAGAAATTATTTTAGAATATATAGAAAATATATTTATAAATCATTTTTGTTCAGTTTTAATTATAAGAATACAATTTTAGTTACAAAAATAGCATCTAACTTTCGTTGAAAGTTGTGTCAGGCAAACGCAACAAAGAATATCTTTCCGAGATACTAATCAATCGAATAATACTTTTATTTTTTTTTTTTTCTTTCTTAATAGTATACCGTGACTGCAGAACAATAATAAATAGATCATTTACTGTATCAATTCTTGAAATCATATTGGCAAATATAATTAATTCTGATAACTTCAAATATTAAAAATTTGATCATATATCGCTTTTATCATTTTATCATATGTATTGTTCACAAAAATCAATCCAAAATTTATTTAATTCGTCATAAAACAGAACAAACATGCTAATCGATTGTGTTGTTTTAAAATATCTTTTTTTATTTGTCAAGCACAGTGTTCAAAAGTTTTGATATTGATTTATTGACTATTGTTTTCTCGTAATATGAGAAGGTAAGAAAAACTTTATACTCGATACTTATATATATATTTCCTCCTTAATTCAATATACACTAGTGAAATCACGAATATTTTGCTTTACTATTATTTTATACAATGAAATAGTACATTGCATTTAAATTAATTTTCAATAATGGAAAAGTATTTTTCAACATATAGAGAGTTCGCCAAAAGTCATCTTTTATGCTATATATTTTTATTTCGATCTTATGATTATTTTCTGTTTTTTGTCCAGTTTTCAAAAAGAAAGAGCTAGGCTTTTTTTTTCCTGTGAAATTTTACGCCGGTTTCCACTATGCAGGTACTAAGCATTCCGATTCCCATCGCTTAGGACAGCTCCAATCTCCTTGGGCAGCTCACACCCATAGTGGGATCAGCCGTCAGGTGGAGGATGAAGTTCAACAAGCTGGGCCTGAACCCTTCCTGAAAAAAAATCTGGAGATGCGTGGTCCGGGAATTGAAACTACATCCTCCAGGGTGGAAACCAATACGCTTCCATCTCGACCATCCAGCCGACTAGAGATTGCTTATGAAATCATGATATTTTTTCCTGTTTATGCTCTTCAAAAAATAACTTTTGAACCAGTTGATAGATTTTTTTAATAAAATTTAGTATGAAGATTCTACAATTGGAACATTATTTTTTCTTTATTGTTTACTCGCTTTCCAATTAATAGATTATTAAGCTGAGCTATTCCAAGAGAAAATTTATATGAACCATTCACACAATTCGGCAATCAGATGAAGAATGAAAAGTTCAACAGGCCAACTCAGTTCCCCTAAAAAAATTAGGAGATGTAAGATTTGGAATTGAATTCATTCTTCCATGTGAAAAAAGTGCTTCGCCTTACAGTCATCTAATCATCATAATATAATTTTAACTTCCGTAATGTCAATCATTAAAAAATGGCGTCATTCAAACTTTACTATTAGGTATTCATCCATCTAGTGGATAAATTTATCCATTATTTTAATAGTAGGCGTTGATATATCTAAACATATAAAACTAGATACAGTATTGGGAATGTACAATTGTTTTTCACAAGTGTAAATTTTCTAGAATTTTCTTATTTTAATCACAATTTATAAATTCTTGTTTTTTATATGTTTTTATCATTAAAAATTTTGAATATTAAATTAGCATTAACTCGAATTATATATTTAATATTTATTTCATAATCACTTGGTGCAACTTATACTACTTAAATGTTACTATCGTATTAAAATTCATTGATAAATTTGATGATAAAAATAATATTGGACAGATTATCAGCATTGCTTTATCGTGTTATTGTTAATATCTTTTACGATTTATTGTTCAGTTTTGAGTACTGAATAGATTACATACACTTAAAAAATAATTATATTTCTATTAAACAAATTTAAGAAATTATTCACTCGGAAAATTTTAATTATATTTAAACATTTTTTATTATTTTATTTTAAAAATAACATCATGTTAATATTGTAATGACACGTTGCGCAATTATATATTATTAGTTTGATACAAACTGTCATCTTGATATTTACGCATGAAAATTGTTTTTTTTTTTTTTCGGTGACTTATCGTATTTAGAATATTTAATTCTATTTGACGATAACATTAAAATCCGTAGTATTAAAGTTCAAATTAAGATGCTCCAATACATTATGAACCCTACGAATAAGCATAGTCGCATATTTCCATACCAAAGTGTCTTTCGTGCGATATTTCAAGAAATTTTTTTGACAGTCTATCTTCATGGAAAGTGGACATTCCGATCTGTAATGGTGAAGTCGAGCTACGTCTTTACTTATCAAGCCGTTCCTTCTCATTCTCGGATAAAGCGGAATGAGTGCGTAATGGTTAAAAACCGCTAGTGTGTTATTGGTAGAAATGAAACTTTTCACGGCGAATCCTAGTTTGCTAAAATTAGCAGAACGATAAATGTGTTTCAAAATGTGCATATAAGGAGGAATTATAATGCTTCCGTAAGGATAACGTCCCACATTAAATTGGTCGAAGAAGTATACGTTTCTAGCAGATAAAGAGCAATAATTCAGGAGAGCATCGTCTTGATCGGTTAATATCCTCTCCATCATTTGATGCCAATTCGTATCTTGTGTCGGGACAATAATTTCGTCCAAATCTAACAGTAAAACGAAACGATGGCTGTAAATATGCTGATAAAAGCAATCATTATATGGAATTAGTTCGTGTCTTCTTTTCTGCCAGATATTTTCGTGTAGAAACTTTGTCCTTTTTTCTACCTGGTTCGGATCTTTACCCGGCAACGTGATAAACTTTATATCTATTTTACCTATCTGCTGATAATAGTATAAAACTCGCGCAACATTAACAGGAACGGTGTATACGTAAAATGATATCGTATCAGCACCCAAGAGAAACTGCATTTCGATCCATTCAATCAGTCGCAGAGAAATATCGTTTTTGAAGTCCATTCCTTTGACACACACGGAAAAATTTTTCTTATCCGTTTGCTCCGGTTTCGACACATTAAAGTACACAGTCGGCTCTTCGCAACGGGTAGAGATGACTGACACTCCATCGACATCATCGATGTTATAAGGCAGAGGACAAGTAATTATATACGGTCTGTAATATATTGTATCAGGAACCACATCCCAATTTTTCAGCCATATCTCTTTAGTTTCGGCAGGAACACTATAAGCGATATTTTCCTTCCACAACAAGCAATATAGAAATTCGTATAGCGTTCCTTCACTCATCCCAATTAATCTTATTTGAGGATAACTGACATTTTTGTACGTGTAACGATTATCATAAAATGCCGAATATAAGTATACTCGAGTTTTATTACATTGTTGCCAATAGCCATTATTGGTCATAGTTGTGCCTTTACTGACATTACATATAACGATGTCTGCTTGAGGTATCAAATCTCTTCCGTAATTAATCAGTTCTTTAACGATGAATATCTGGTTTTTCTTTGGATTAGAAGACGAATTTAGAATTGTTTCTTCCAAAAAGAAAAAATAGCATATGCAGATTAATGCGATGATTGTTGTGAAAACTAGAGTTTTATTCCACTTCATACTTCAGATGAAAACTTGCGTTTAATTCATACGGTAATTTATTTTCCATGATATTCGACGATAGAATAAGCTCCATGAAAATAATTCATTTTTTAATTAAAAATTATTTCATATAACCTGCAAAACAGTAAATAAAAATATAACATAGTCTTTTACGATACTAATCATTTAATACATTTAAATACTGTAAATAAAGCAATTTTTTTACCGTTTAGCATCATTATATTTGGGGAATATTCATGATAAATACTGTTAGAATACAGAAAACTCACCGAAACTCACGCAAAACAACTTCATGCTTTTTGAACCAGAAGCGGTAGAATAATGTATCAGGAACGATTTTCATTTATAGAAACGATGTGTAGACAATAAAAGATTGGGTGGAGCAAAAAAGCGTGAAGATAACGACATCCCCAATAACCTCATTTTAAAATCCGATCAACTCTTAAGAGCGTTCGAGTGGAAAATTATCTTCTTCTTTCGACTAAATTGCAAAACTTTCGAGGAACTTCGATTTTTAAACAATCTTTTATGGATATTTTACGATGTATATTTTACACTGTACAATTAGTGTAACCCATCGAAGTTAAAAAGAATGAAGCGTTGACACAGGTGAAAAAATATAGAAAGGATAAAACCAAATAGTAATAAAATATAATTAAAAAACAATTTAACAGTTAAAATTGCCTCATTACTTTTTGGTGAAAAGCTGTTCAATATACAATTGACAATTTTATATTGTTTATACTATTAAAAAAAATTTGGAAGGTGAGAGAAAATAACTTACACAAATAGATCCCGGTTCAATAAAATATAATTTGTAGATATAATTTTTGCACCAATATTAAACAATATATCAAAATCAATAGTGAGACAGATCTATATTTTAAAAGAGTTAATTTATAAATAACATTTAGGTCATCTGACACGTAATTTATATCAATTAAACGCTCTACGTTATAAATCAACTGTAGTTCATTTGAGCGATAAATGACTTTGTTATTTTACGTGTCATTTTAACCAGATCAATAACGTTAACAGATTTAACTGATTTGGAAATTTGTTTAGATTTCAATTTTATTATTATTAATTTTTAAATTTCTTCATAAATTACTGTATAAGTTAATTCTTTATTTCTTATTTTCATATTTGTATACTATATACGAAATTTAAAATCGGCAAAAAAATTAATTGATAATAATCACGCACAATCAGCAGGAAAAAAAAATAAGTTCATCTAAGAATTCTATTGCTTAAAGAAGTTATTATATATAAATACAAAGAAATTATAAAATAAGCCAACTGAAAGGGCAAAAACTTTAGAAATTTCATTAAAAAAAATAATAAATGTTCTCTATCCACCCCGTTTTGTAATTAAATGAAAACAATTTTGAAGACAAAATAGGCACAGGTCATAATAACAGGTGGCGCGTGAAAAGCCAGGTGAAGGT